>OZ023268.1:59615075-59817575 GCA_964006375.1 Tillus elongatus
CACACACACACACACACACACACACACACACACACACACACACACACACACACACACACACACACACACACACACACACACACACACACACACACACACACACACACACACACACACACACACACACACACACACACACACACACACACACACACACACACACACACACACACACACACACACACACACACACACACACACACACACACACACACACACAAGCATTACATTTATTGTGACGGACATACCGTCATCCCGGAATATGACGGATTTGAAGTGGCACAGTACAATTTGTTCCTCTTCGGTTTCTGAGATGGCAGTACCGTGCTGATTCTACAAACACTTCTTCCTTACAGAGAAAATTGAAGATAAAGAGATCCGTCACATTTGTAGTTCTTATTGCAGTGTGTCAAATGTCTGCCAGATATATTGTAATTTGGGACTGTGTTAAGAAAAACCGCCAGAATAAATGCAGTGTCAACAATGTGTTACATGCCTCTCGGTACAGTGTTGCCACGTGGCTCTTTGAATATCAATTTATTCTAAACTTGCATATTTCTGTTTACATTTTACAGCGTGAATCACATATCACCCGTACATGGTAACATGCAATAGATAATATCACTTGTAAACTGTATTTGCCTATAAAGCATCTAATTTATTGCGTATTCCATGCGTGGGCCAACAAACTCATTTTTAAACGGGATCAGCTAAAGAGAGAAATATAGACATAAAGACTTTTACTCTGGGTTCGCAATTGCTTATTTTCTTCTCTGTACTCGGTGTGGCCGCTATATATATATATATATATATATATATATATATATATATATATATATATATATATATATATATATATATATATATATATATGTATATATATATATATATATATATATATATATATATATATATATATATATATATATATATATATATATATATATATACATATATATATATATATATATCCGTCTGATAACTCAAAAAATAATCAACGGATTTCAATGAAACTCGGCAGGTGCCTTTATTTTATTAATGGCTTGGATGAGTTCGTTAGCCAGGAAAATCGGACGAGGTTTTCCGGGAAAATTTTTAGTTTTCTTTCAAAAAAATTTTTTTCTCTGAGAAAATAACAAAACTGCTCTAATGAAATTTACTATATATGTTTCCTTGGGAGAGGCCTTACTACGTACCAAAATTCAAATTTCTATGTTTTTAGAAAATTAAGTTATTCAAATTTTAAATTTTCTTTCGAAAACAAATTTTTTCTCCGAAAATTATTTTAATGAAATTTGGTGGATATTTTGCCGTAGGAAAGACCTTACTACATATCAAAATTAAACTTTCTAAGTTTATAATAAATTGAGTTATTCAAATTTGAAGCATTTAATAAAAATTCACTACCATAACGCACTTGCTGCGTCCAGAGATTTTTTTTACTTGAGAATTGTGTACTCCCTCCTTTGGGTTGGCTACTATAATGTATAGCATCAGTAAGTACATTCTTTAATGCATTGTCTACATATATATATATATATATATATATATATATATATATATATATATATATATATATATATATATATATATATATATATATATATATATATATATATATATATATATATATATATATATACGCATTTGCCGCTTTTCGGGGACGTATAAAAGTGTATAAAAGTATACCTTGTACAAATTTATACAGCTTTAATCAGTGAATGCAGCTTTTTGGAGGCTAAAAATATTTGTCTCTGGGTATAAATTTATATTTAATTGGATTGCTTAAAAAATAATCTTGACAGAGACTCTTTTAAACAAGGATTTATTACTTCAGGTTTATGATATCGGTAACAAGTGTACTAACTTCTTTGCAAAATAAATCTATAACAAAATAACACGTTGAATCTTCTTCAACCAGCTTTAAAAAAGGATGAATTTAATAAGCAGGGTGATTTTTTATTGATCTATTATTGGGCAAACGCGTAGGGTTTTGACGTTATTATGTTCAGATAATCCTGGGGTGGTAACATTAAGTTGTTCCTGTAGTCGGTTTATTGCCTTTTACTAAATAAGGAAAATTAAGATTGAAAAGTCACAATTTTGACCTGACCTGACAGTGGCATTTCCTTACCAAATAGTCATTGGTCATTGTTCAGAGAATGCAACAAGCAAAAATACAAAATCTCGTTCTTAACTGAATCATTTAATTAGACAACGACACTCAATTTTAATATAAAAAAATCCCAAAGAGGTTTTCCTGTTTATACTTAATTGTGCTATTTAGGATATGCAACAAACTAAAATTATTAGAACCTGTGATTTTTTGTGGTTAGAGGACCTAACGTCGGTTTACTCATTTTCAACAAAAAATAAATCTCTAATTATCTGTAAATACACCGGTTCATAATTTCATATTACATATTTTCTAGTTAGTGTATAAAATTATATTTGAGGTACAGCTATTGGTATATTTAAAATCAATATTTATAATTATTTCTCGTATTATAGCGCTTCTTTGAAGACGGTTTAACTTTCTTTAGGGAATCGATAATTTGATACACCTTAAACAACAGGTACATATGGTCAAACAGGCAGATACAGGATATACAATTGCTTTAAAAACATCTGTTTGCATTTACCACATTCCGTGAAGTCAGCCTCCTTTTAAAATGAGTCACTACAGAGAAACAAAATAAATATGAACGGTTCCATTTCCATGGCACCCAGATGACATACGGCAAACAGAAATAAAAATTAACTCTTTCAAATAAAATATTTATTTCATTCCTTACTATATAAACAATAGTGTATCCAAATACTTAAGTTTTGTTGGAATTATCTAATATAATATAGTAATGTAAAGCTGACTTAAGATAATCAGATACCAGTTGTTTTTAAAATGCATGCATTTATTATTAGTGAATTTTTATTTTAAAAAATCACTAATAGAGAGGTATCGATGGTGAGACTTTGCAAAAATTTTTTCAAATGAGCGCTAACTAGGACCTCTAGAAACCATATCCGGGGCCAGTTTCAATATATATATGTATATATATATATATATATATATATATATATATATATATATATATATATATATATATATATATATATATATATATATATATATATATATATATATATATATATATGTATGTATCCGTCTGATAACTCAAAAAATAATTAACCGATTTCGATGAAACTCGGCAAGTGCCTTTCTTTTATTAATGGCTTGGATGAGTTCGTTATCCAGGAAAATCGGACAGGGTTTTCCGGGAAAATGTTGAGTTTTCTTTAGGAAAAAAATTTTTCCCCGACAATTACAAAGCTGTTTTAATGAAATTTAACGAATATGTTGCCTTGGGAGAGACCTTACTACGCACCAAAATTCAACTTTCTAAGTTTATAGAAAATTGAGTTATTTAAATTTGGACATCTGTCGCAGTTTTCCTGGACACTTAATTTAAAATTTTACAATTATTGTGTTTTCGTAATATATTAAGTTTACGTTCCACCAGACAATACAGTAAATTGTTTACTTTTTTACATTAAATAAAATAATAAACCATATATCCTGTGGTATTTATTTCAACAAAAAGGCATATAACTGGCCCAACCCTTAAATTAAAACTTAAATTAACGCCAATAATAAGACCACTTACCTTAAGGTAACATTATGATAATTTTTTGGTGATAAATACTTATATTGGGCATGCAAGTTTTTGTTCAAATAATTATGCCGATTCATATCAAATGAGAACAATCACTTATTATCGGGTGCATTTTAATTACAAATATTTGACAATATAACAAATACACTTTCCAAAATTCAACCAATTTGTAACAAATAATAATTCGGTCTCATACACGGTTCTGATGAACCTTAGTGTTTTACCCACGATGTAATCCCTAGGGCCACAAGCCTTTAAACTAAAAGGCTAACACACCGACCAAAAAAGTACTCTAGGAAACAGCACTCTAAAATTAACTTGATCATACAGAGTGTATCTTCAATATTATTACATTTTTACTAAGTTTTAGCTAAGTGATTTCACCCGGTAATATTAATGCAATAACTGACATTTTAAGCTTCTAAATTAAACTATAATCTACAAATTACTTTATGCAACACAATTCTTTATTAGATATATTTTCTTTTGAGTGGCCATAAGATTGTCTTAAAAAATGACTCTAAAAATACCATTAAAACTTAAATGACTTAAAAACCGCCAATTTTAATCATTTCTCTGTCCTACAAGTCTCTTAAAATGTTTAGTAAAATCTAAAAATGCATTACCTATATTGTTCTATTTAAAATAATGAATTGGATAGCAAATATCAGCTAGACAGAGAGTTGTATATCAATGGGAGTATTTTTAATGAGTGGGTAATTAGAAATAACGCATAAGAGCTAACTTATGGAAATAATTCAGTTAAGCCTTTTTTCCTGATGAAGGGTCAATGCGCCAATGTAAGACATTGTGTGTCTTCAACATCAGATGTCAAATGTTACGCCTTCCGAGCAATTTAAGTGTGACGAAATATATAGTCTGCTGCAAAAAGTTTTTGTTTGTGAGAGAGATAATGACAACTATTTTATGTAATATAAACTTAGCGCTTCGTATAGAAACATCTTCTGATTACTTTTTTATCAAAATCAATATATTTTAGCTAACTCTGTAAGTTTGATTGTTTCTAAAGTCCTTATTTAGCCAAGATATAGACTGTTTAAAAATTGACTTCGTCTCTTAGAAATTATAAAAAATTTGCTTTTAAAATTGTCACTTTTAGAAATGTCAAATATAAAAGAAGATGAGCTTGAAATCTCAATATGTAAAATTTAAGAAAGCAGTAGATAATATTATACAGAATATTCATGTTTATACTTTTAATGAATAATCACCTCCAAAGAAAATTTTTACTTTTTCAATAATTTTTAAGAGATAGATTCACTAGACTTTTTTTGGATACCCAGCATTTATATATAGTTAGTGTCCAGCAAGCCGCGTAAGTTATTAAATGTAATAAGATATTTGCTTGATTAATAAGTACACTTAGGAGAGCCCAATTTATCACAACATATTTTTCTGACCTGACGATCGTTTTGTTAACAGAGTTAGCGTCATCAGAGTGATGGATAGACAAGTAGTGTTAGTTTATTAGTCACTCTGATGACGCAAACTTAGTTCGAAACGATCTTCAGGTCTGGTCAGATAATAAGATAATAACAGCTTTATTAATAGGTAAGTACACTTTGGGTAACCCAATTCACCACAATATATTTTCTCACCTGAGATCGTTTCGCTAACAAAGTTAGAGAGGGATGAATCAACTAATCGGTTAGTTTATTAATCACTCTGATGACCATAACTTTGTTAATGAAACGATCGTTAGGTCGGAAATATATGTTGTGGTGAATTGGAATCTACAAAGTGAACCTATTAGTGTTCATCACATGTTCCAGTCTTCACCTAGTACTTGCTGTATTTCCACCTGAACTACAACAATATATAATGTAGCGTTTATATTCTTTCACTTTACAAAAAAATAACATTTTGTTACTTTTATTAAATATAATACAGTTTGTAAGTTGCAAATATCTTACAAATAAATTTAAACTCTTCAAAGTATGTGCATTATAGATTTATTTATGACAGGCGTATTAACCAATTACAAAAAAAAGTATATGAGCTAACTTGATTGACTATAAGACATTTTATAGATGATCATAATAATGACACCAGCTGTTAAGATATTTTGATTATACTAAATAAACGAACTTATAAAATGCTAGACAATTTGAGGCATACAAAATAGGCAACAGTGAATTAAGAGTTTCGTATATATTTTTATTAAGAATTCAACATGTTAGAGCCTAATAAGTACAATTGGAGAACAAAAATCACCACAACACATCTTTTTAAAGACCAGACGATCGTTTCACTAACAAAAGTTAGCGTCAGCAGAGGATGAAAAGAAGTTTTTCATCCTCTGATGTGCTAACTTCGTTAGTGAAAAGATCGTCAGGTATTTAAAAAGATGTGTTATGGTGATTTGGGTGTTCTCCAAGTGTACTTATCAGTGTCCATTACAGGTTCCACTCTTAACCGAGTTGAGCCTATAGAACTTAATTCACCACGTGTTTAAGGCCTGTAATTTTTTTGCTAATGTACTTGGGATATTTATTCTGCAATAGACTAATTGCCCTGGATGGAAGCTAACGTGTAAGGGAAATTATAACTATTGAGCTAACAACATAATGTATTAAAGTTAATATGTAAACATATTTGAGTGTAGATACATTAAAAAGAAAAGACACATTTTATACAAACCGCCAGTTGTCCTCATAATACACAAAAGACATAAAAATCTTGTGAGGACTGTCCCCACAACATAAGAAAGATATATATATATATATATATATATATATATATATATATATATATATATATATATATATATATATATATATATATATATATATATATATATATATACAGTCTGATGATAAAGTTGGGAACATAATTCATAAATACGTTATTTAATTTTTTCAAGAAAAACAGACGGACAGGTTAATTTTATGTTTTCAATTGCCAACTTATGTCGTAAAAATTACATTTATGACGTCACCTATTTCTGAATGACGACGTCATCATTTTTTAAAAATGACAATCATATTTTTTTGCTCTTCCATAGACCTGCTTAAATGATGATGAAAACAAAATAGTACCTGACATGACAATTTTTTTGAAGAAATTGCGTTATTTACTTTAAAAAATGTAAACGTAAATTTAATAAGAAATAAGAAATATTTCTCACCGTTTTTATTTAGGACGAGTTTTCGTTAGAATAATGAGGTTTTAGAAAGTAATGAAAACTTGATTTTGTGATTTTTGATACGTTGTCATGTAACTATTTAACAGGTGGAACAAAAAGTAAAGTCAAAATCATTTTTTAACACACTAGATGCCACATTTCGTGAAAGATGGATGGACCGTCGAGGAGCCATTGTGTGGCCACCGCGATCCCCAGACTTGACTCTCTTGGATTTTTTCTATGGAGTTATTTTAGATCGAAAGTTTATTTCAAGAGACCAAATAATTTGGAGTAGCTACAGCAAAGAATTCGTGCTGAACTGGAGCAAATTAGTCCAGACATTTTTTAGCGCAGTATACAAAGTGTTTGCACTCGTATCGGTCAATGTCAAATAGTAGGTGGAGAACAATTTCAACATTTGCGCTAGATTTTGTTTGTTTTCCTTGGTTCAATATTTTTTCCATTAAACTCACGTTTCCTAATTTTAAAGTAAATAACACTATTTTAAAAAATGTGGTCAGGTACCGATGTTTTCATCATCATGAAAGTAGTAAGCAGATCTATGAAAAAACCGCAAAAAATATGCTTGAATTTAAAAAACTTATAATGACGTCACCGTTCAGAAATAGGTGTCGTAAATGTAATTTTTATGTCATAAGTTGAAAATTGAATAGATGAAATTGACCTGTCCGAGCGTTTTTCTTGAAAAAATTTAATAACGCATTTATAAATCATGTTCCAAACTTTATCATCACACTGTATATACTTATATATATATATATATATATATATATATATATATATATATATATATATATATATATATATATATATATATATATATATATGTATCACACCGATTACTCTAAAGATAATGATGAAGATTTTGATGAAATTTGGCACGTACCTTTCTGTGGCTTGGATAAGTTTGTTAGCCAGGGAAATCGGACCAGGTTTTCAGGAAAAAATTGGTTTTTCTTTCGGAATTTTATTTTATTTTATTTTAAAATAACAAATCTATAGCGACAAGATTTGGCACATAGGTTTACGTTATAAAAATAAACTATACACCAAAATTTAGAGCTCTGCGTTACAAGAAAGAAAATTAAACCTAAGCATTGAATTAAAACAAATGTTAGGTGCCAGATTATTTTCATGAAAATTCATTACCATAACGCACATTCTGCGTCCATAGTTTTTTAACTTTCGAGGGTAATTAGTTTTAGTATTTACAGAAGTTTCAATTTCTGGCATCCCCTTCCCGTTACATGGGTAGTTTTGAGAACAGGAAGATCAAACTACTTTCCCCTATGTCTAAGTGTGAAGTACATCTGTCTGTGAACTGTGAACTGTAAAATACTATGTCAATGAATGTGGACACTACAGGTGTAACATTCAGACGGAAGAACCGACGGATGGACAGCCAATGCCTCGTTGAAAAGATTTTCTTTTAAATCGAAAACTAACAAAAAACCGAGCTTTTAATTGGCATTACTTTGTACAATAAATCAGATTCGTATTTATTTACAATAAAATCAGCAAACATAAACAGCAGGGCTCAAGCCCAAGGCTCCCGCGTTCAACTCACGCCAAATTATTTGTCAGTACATACTGTAAATTAACATTAGTCGAGGTTGTGGCATTGTGTTTGAGCAATCTGAACATCTGCACGGTCAGCGCTTAAGTGCGGGCGTTAAGCTGCCAGTCCTATGTACCATGGGATGTTGGGCACGTTAAAGATTTCAGCACAGAATAACAGCTGTTTGATGAAATTAAAAGTTTTCTAATAAACAAACCCTAAAACGTTATATTATTCGAGTTTTAACGAAAAAATGTCAAGGTTTAGTGAATTTTTATTTAAAAAAAATCACTAATAGAGAGGTATAGATGGTGAGACTTTGCAAAATTTTTTTCAAAGGAGCGCGAACTAGGACCCCTAGAACCCATATCCGGGGTCAGTTTCAATTTATATATATATATATATATATATATATATATATATATATATATATATATATATATATATATATATATATATATATATATATATATATAGAGGTATCCATCCGATAACTCAAAAAATAATTAACCGATTTTGATTAAACTCGGCAAGTGCCTCTCTTTTATTGATGGCTTGGATCAGTTCGTTATCCAGGATAATCGGACATGGTTTTCCGGGAAAATTTTGTGTTTTCTTTAGAAAAAATTTTTCTTCGAAAATAACATCTGTTTTAATGAAATTTACTACATATGTTGCCTTGGGAGAGACCTTACCATGTACCAAAATTCAACTTTCTAAGTTTATAGAAAATTGAGTTATTCAAATTTTAAATTTTCTTTAGAAAAAAATATTTTCTCCGAATATTACAAAGCTTTTTAAAAAAATTTTGTGGATATCTTGCCTTAGGAAAGGCCTTACTACATACCAAAACTAAACTTTCTAAGTTTATAGAAAATTGAGTTATTCAAGGTTGAAGCATTTAATAAAAATTCACTACCATAACGCACTTGCTGCGTCCCGAACTTTTTAAATTTATTTATATATGAAGCTTCGTCTCGGTATTGTTTTCAATACTTGGGCATTCGATTTATTATTAAAATGCACATCTTATAAGTATAAAATATATATTCTTATTATAAAAGACAGATATTGCCTTAAAGATTTTATTACAAACACAACACTACCCTGAGCAGTATAATATATTCGGTATTATTCCATGATGACAAAAGAAACTACCTGCTTGAACCTTTTAGTCATACATGATTATACTCAAGACACAACAAATGAACTGCTCCCATTACAAAAGAGCCAGTATTCATAGTTTTCTAACTTTGGAGGGACTATTAGTTTCACTATTTACGGAAGTTTCTTTTTCTGGCATTCCCTTCCCGTTACATGGGTAGTTTTGACAACAGGGAGATCAAACTACTTTCCCCTAGGTCTAAGTGTGAAAGTACATCTGTATGTGAACTGTAAAATACTATGTCAATGAATGTGGACACTATAGGTGTAACATTCAGACGGAAGAACCGACGGATGAACAGCCAATGCCTCGTTGAAAAGATTATGTTTTTTAAATCGAAAACTAACAAAAAACCGAGCTTTTAGTTTGCATTACTTTGTACAATAAATCAGATTCGTATTTCTTTACAATAAAATCAGCAAACATAAACAACATAGCTCAAGCCTAAGCCTCCCGCGTTCAACTCACAATAGAAACGCCAAATTATTTTTCAGTACATACTGTAAATTAACACTAGCCGAGGTTGTGGCATTGTGTTTGAGCAGTCTGAACATCTGCACGGTCAGCCCTTAAGTGCGGGCGTTAAGCTGTCAGTCTCATGTACCATGGGATGTTGGGCACGTTAAAGATTTCAGCACAGAATACCAGCTGTTTGATAAAATTAAAAGTTTTCTAATAAACAAACCCTAACACGTTATATTAATATATATATTATATATATATATATATATATATATATATATATATATATATATATATATATATATATATATATATATATATATATATATATATATATATATATATATATATATATAGGTAACCATCCGATAACTCAAAAAATAATTAACCGATTTTGATTAAACTCGGCAAGTGCCTCTCTTTTATTGATGGCTTGGATGAGTTCGTTATCCAGGATAATCGGACATGGTTTTCCGGGAAAATTTTGAGTTTTCTTTAGAAAAAATTTTTTTCTCCGAAAATAACAAATCTGTTTTAATGAAACGTTATATTATTCGAGTTTTAACGAACAAATGTCAAGTATTGGTGCATTTTTATTTAAAAAAAATTCTGGACGCAGCAAGTGCGTTATGGTAGTGAATTTTCATAAAAATGTTTTTAAAAACAAATATGTGTGTTTTTTTTTAAGAAAGCAGGCATCAGATTTGGTTACCAGTATAAAGTATATAGTAAAAACAATGTGCCATGTTTCATCAAAATAACTTTATTGTGTAAAAATGTACAAAAATTTCCAAAAGTAAACTTAAAGTGTTCCAGAAAAAACACGTTTCTTGGTCAACCTTATAGGTTAATAGCAAATTGAGCTATTCAAATATGAAACATTTGATCAAAATTCGCTACCGTAACGCACGCAAGATGTAGCTCAAGACACCCTATAATTAATATATACAAATTTTTTTCATATCTTATATAATAACGGATATATTGAGCTTTATTGATTTTTTACGAAAATTCGACAAAAATTATATACCATTAGACGATAAACTCTATAGCTAAGGCTACTGCCAAGCATCAGAGAGAGGGTCTATTTGAAATGAATTTTCTGCAAATATTTTAGTAAAATGAAGGACAATGACGATTGAAACTAAGACTTTAGGGTTTGTAAAACATCCTTCTTGAGACATTTTATTTCTATAGCGCGTATTAGATTCAAGTTATTTGCCTAAATGTTGCCAATTTTGACATTTTAAATCGCCACTTTGACGTTTTGAGGAAAACCCCAATTTATTTTTCTTTAAATGCCTATAACTTTTTTGTCTTTTGACCTACATAGCTAAATTTTGGTGAGTAACTTACCTATAACGATGTAAACATGTGTACCAAATTTCGTTGCCCTTACTTTGTTAATTCTTGCTAATTTTTTTTCAAAGGAGCGCGAACTAGGACCCCTAGAACCCATATCCGGGGTCAGTTTCAATTTTTATATGTTCATATATATATATATATATATATATATATATATATATATATATATATATATATATATATATATATATATATATATATATATATATATATATATATATATATATATATATATATATATATATATATATATATATATATAGGTATCCATTCGATAACTCAAAAAATAATTAACCGATTGTGATGAAACTTGGCAAGTGCCTCTTTTATTGATGGCTATTTACTACATATGTTGCCTTGGGAGAGACCTTACCATGTATATTACAAAGTTATTTTAATGAAATTTAGTGGATATCTTGCCTTAGGAGCAGTATAATATAATCCGTATTATTCCATGATGACAAAAGAAACTACCTGCTTGAACCTTTTAGTCATACAAGATTATACTCAAGACACAACAAACGAACTGCTCCCATTCCAAAGAACCAGTATTCAATCGGCAACACTGCAGATTCTATTTTTAGAAATCCGCCACAAACTTGTTGTGTCTGTGTTTAAAAAATCTTCCACAAATATGGTAATGCTTATTTTAAAACACTCATGCAGAGGGCGCTGTTGCTAGTTTTATTCAAACTGTCACAAATATGGTTATCTAAGCAAGGTAAGTACTGCTATCCCGTAAGCGAATTATAACGGATCTCATAGTTTTATGTTTTTCGTACAAAACTAACCTTCGTAATTCGGTTTCTTAGCTATAAAAATTGTGGCGGACCAAAAAATCCGTCACAAATTGATGAACCGTCACAAACTGGTACTATACTTGCCAGAGTCTGCCACATATATGTTAATGCGTACACACACACACACACACACACACACACACACACACACACACACACACACACACACACACACACACACACACACACACACACACACACACACACACACACACACACACACACACACACACACACACACACACACACACACACACACACACACACACACACACACACACACACACACACACACACACACACACACACACACACACACACACACACACACACACACACACACACACACACACACACACACACACACACACACACACACACACACACACACACACACACACACACACACACACACACACACACACACACACACACACACACACACACACACACACACACACACACACACACACACACACACACACACACACACACACACACACACACACACACACACACACACACACACACACACACACACACACACACACACACACACACACACACACACACACACACACACACACACACACACACACACACACACACACACACACACACACACACACACACACACACACACACACACACACACACACACACACACACACACACACACACACACACACACACACACACACACACACACACACACACACACACACACACAGGTTTCGTCATATCTTGTGGCACCTCATGATATATCATCGACTATGGAACCTTCGGTTTCTCCATGCTGAAATGCTCCCGCAGCTTGTGCTGGTCACGTACGTCCATGAATTTCTACGATACACACGCTCGTTAAAAAGATATTACCCGAAGAGTAGTTGTGGCACCAGTGCCATAGGAATGTGCAAACAAACTCAATACACAAAGGTGCCAAAGGTAATGTGAACCCGTGACAAATTTACACAATGATGTCACTATTTGATTTGCGGTGTTGCCAATAAATGCGATTCTTTACTATGGCCAATATTAATGTGTAACAAATTTCATCTAACAATATAGATACTAATTGTCATTTCGGAATGCATGTTGCGATGTTAGAATTTAATACACTTGGTTTATAGTGAATTTTCTTTTAAAAAATTCACTGAGGAGATATCGACTTTTGAATTTTGAAAAAAATTCTTCAAATGAGCGCTAAATAGTCCCCTAGAACACATATCCGGGGTCGGTTTCAATTTTTATATGTTTATATATATATATATATATATATATATATATATATATATATATATATATATATATATATATATATATATATATTCGTAGAAAAAGTTCGTTATTGAGGACACCGCGACTTTTGAATTTTAAAAAGGTTTCTTCAAATGAGCGTCAACTAGGCCCCTTAGGATCCATATCCGGGTTTACTTGCAGTTTTTATCTGTTTACATATATTCTGGATGACGCATCTCTACGGTAAAACTAAAAAGTTGTATAGGTTATATTATATATAGGGTGTCTTAAGCTGCATCTTATAAAACTATTTTGACAATCACAGGCTGGTTCATAAGTCTTTGGTGATCCCTATAATTGTTTTTTTCGAACACATAATATTATTCTATTTTTGCATTTTTTATTGAAATATGATGCAGGTTTGTAATTTAAAAAAATCGAGACGCAGTGAGTGTGTTTTGGTAGCGAATTTTCATTAAATTCTTTAAATTTCAATAACCAAATTTGCTATTAACCTAAAGCTTGTTGGCTAGGAAACCAACATTTTAAGTTTATTTTCGGAAAATTTTTGTACACTTTCAAACAGTATGTTATTTTAATAAAATATGGTACATTGTTTCTACTATATAGACTATACCGATAACCAGATTGTAGCCTGCTTGCATATATATACATATTTGCTATTAAAAACATTTTTATGACTATTCACTTCCATAACGCACTTGCTGTGTCCAGATTTTTTTCATTACTGGCTAGACATAATCCAATTACAATATTTATAACTGCTAACTTTTCACCTAAAATATAATATGTAGGCACTGTGAAAAGATAATGTGGGTTTCAATAATGTTTAGCTATTAAGCGATATTTGCTAATTATTTCTCTATTAGCAGGTTCGGTAGTCGGTCCAGCATTTACGTTTATAGAAGATTTTTTCAAAGGGCCGCATCCAAGAGCCAAGATATAAAATAATTAGGAAGAGACCTTTTTCTTGAAATATAGTACAATATAATATACACCAAAAGTAGACAAACTCCGCACCCGGATATATATATATATATATATATATATATATATATATATATATATATATATATATATATATATATATATATATATATATATATATATATATATATATATATATATATATATATATATATATATATATATATATATATATATATATATATATATATATATATAGACAAAGGACACCAGTCATAGCTGATCAAAAGCCGGCCTGTTCACATTAGGGTGAAAAAAGCCGACTGTCTGAATACGGGACTCGAACCCGTGAGCTCCTAGTCCAATTCTAGCGATTAATCGCCTCACGAACTAAGCTATTCGGCCTTTAAATATATACGTTACAATATTGTAGAATAAAATAAACAAATATAATTTAAAGGTATAGGTATGTGTAGCTGCAAACGTTTTTGTTTTTGTAGTAGAATTGTTTTCCAGACTCTGTTATGGTATCGATAAACTCGACGATAAAGACACTTAAATGACAAAACCTACCCAAGGAATGCTGTCAGAGTCGAAGTTCTGCCTCTGACGGCATATAGTCGGTGCTCACTCTGCACTCCCTCAGACTAATTATTGATCATGACTTGAGAGTAAGGAGCAACCGCCTCTCTCTCTCTCTCTCTCTCTCTATATATATATATATATATATATATATATATATATATATATATATATATATATATATATATATATATCCCTTTTTTATTTAAATGTATGACCACGCATAAGTTTTTACAGAGTTGTCCGATTTGAATGATTTTTTTGTTAGATAGAGTATGCCTCAAAGTTGGAATAGAGGATGATTTTTTTTTCACCCCCTACATTTTTTAATGTTAAGACGTTTTTGATAATTGTTTTTTCATTGGATAGAGTGTATCTCAAAGTTGGTCCCATTCAAATAAATTAAAAAAAAAAAAAATTCGTCCCCTAAAGGTATGAAAATAGGCAATGGTTGGTTGTTGACCCACTGAATTTTTATCCATTAACTGACTCTACCATGCATAACTGTACTGGGTTATCCAATTTTCATGATTCCTTTTTTTATATAAGAGGAAATATGTTTAAGTAGGTTTCATTTGAGGTTACCTTTTGATATATATATATATATATATATATATATATATATATATATATATATATATATATATACATATATATATATATATATATATATATATATATATATATATATATATATATATATATATATATATATATATATATATATTTAACAAGTACTGAGATAAACATACAATTGAATGTATTGTTGAAATCAGTAAAAATAAACTATTTGATATAAAATAAACTGTTTCATATTTGCGATATCGTTCCACGCTGTTTTTTTTTTAAACTTATAACAGTAATAGATTTGTGTCCAAAATCTTAGGAAGTAATATGATTTGTAATTTTCTTTATAACATTTAAACTTATGTATTTTTAACTAAAGTAAAAGAGATAAACATAAAAATGCTTAGACGGTTCAATTCAGAAGAAAAAAAACCTTTTTGAGATCACTACCAACTATAATTCCCATTTAAATAATTGTAAGGTTGTTTCATATTTCCCAATTTATGACCACTATGGAATTTTTGACCTTATTCAATCTACGCCAACATGTCTAACAGTAAATTTTTTTCTATCCACAATAGTTTTCCAGTAATAAATTTCAATGTTAAAATAAAGCAAAATTCCTTAAAGGTCTCCTGCACTAATATTTGATTACCTAGGTAGGTATAGGTATATAGTATTTTTTTATTAGCAATAAGTTTGTAGTCAGTTATACTTTATTATAATATTTGGGAAGAAACCTATACAGGCTAAATACTTACCTACATATTACATACCTACTATAAAATCATGTTTATTAATAGCACACTGTTGAGAAATGCATGGTACATTTATTCTGTGCTCTGATGTATATGCGCATGACTCGTCTGGTCAGTTAGTAGTAGTGATGGGAAAAACTGTTATATTGCTTTAACAGGTCGCACCTGTTACTATTATTTAGAAATAACAGTTAAATATAACAGGCTGAAAATAACAGTATGAACTATGAATTATTAAGGATTCCACGTAAACGTAGTAACAGTAGCTGAACCCGTCCGCTGGTGTAGTTGGGTAATGTTTAAAATAAAAAATATTCTTGTATTATGTTTAAAACAATTAATAACTTTTTTATTAAAAAAAATGATGGAGGTTTTTTTTGGGTATTCATCACTAATAATAATTTGGTAAAAAATTCAACAATGCAGAATTTCTTTCGAATTTTCTTTACTAATTAAGTATTAGTTAAGCATTGAGCTTGAAAACCTCTATAGCCATTTTTTCCTTGAAAATGAGAGTTTTATGAATACATGAATTACTGTAAGCAAAAAATAAAATAAATAATTAAAAAAAATTAAAACTAATTTTTTTCTCTCTACCTATAGGGCGAAGTGTGTCTGGTTTCAACTATACCGGGTACAGGGAATATTTTTATAATTTCATTAAAATTGGTACTGTTTCTGAGATTTTTTAAGTTTCAGGGATTTTTTATTTTGCAGTACCTAGTAATAAAAAAAAGATGTTTAAAATCGGACCTATTTCTTAGATTTCCAAAGTGAAAAGTAAAAAATTCTGGACGCAGCAAGTGCGTTATGGTAGTGAATTTTCATAAAAATATTTTTAATAACAAATATGTGTGTTTTTTTAAGAAAGCAGGCATCAAATTTGGTTACCAGTATAACCTATATACTAAAAACAATGTGCCATGTTTCATCAAAATAACTTTATTGTGTGAAAATATACAAAAATTTCCAAAAGTAAACTTAAAGTGTTCCCGAAAAAACATGTTTCTTGGTCAACCTTATAGGTTAATAACAAATTGAGCTGTTCAAATATTAAGCATTTGATCAAAATTCGCTACCATAACGCACTTGCTGCGTTCAGAATTTCTTTTCTTACAAACATGCATTATATTTCGATGGAAAATGCAAAAATGCAATAACATAAGGCGTGTTTGATTAAAAAAAATATAAAACATTTGATCAAAATTCGCTACCATAACGCACTTGCTGCGTTCAGAATTTCTTTTCTTACAAACATGCATTATATTTCGATGGAAAATGCAAAAATGCAATAACATAAGGCGTGTTTGTTTAAAAAAAAGGAAATTTGTATCACCAACGACTTATGGGCCACCCTGTGATTGTCGAAATATTATTTTAAGATGTAGCTCAAGACACCCTATAATTAATATATACAAATTTTTTTCGTCTCTTATATAATAACGGATATATTGAGCTTTATTGATTTTTTACGAAAATTCGACAAAAATTATATACCATTAAACGATAAACTCTATAGCTAAGGCTACTTGTCAAGCATCAAAGAAAGGGTCTATTTGAAATGAATTTTCTGCAAATATTTTAGTAAAATGAAGGACAATGACGGTTGAAACTAAGACTTCAGGGTTTGTAAAACACTCTTCTTGAGATATTTTCTTTCCATAGCTCGTATTAGATTCAAGTTATTTGCCTAAATGTTGCCAATTTTGACATTTTAAATCGCCACTTTGACGTTTTCAGGAAAACCCCAATTTATTTTTCTTTAAATGCCTATAACTTTTTTGCCTTTTGAGCTACATAGCTAAATTTTGGTAGGTAACTTACCTATAAGGATATAAACCTGTGTACCAAATTTGGTTGCCCTTACTTTGTTAATTCCGGAGATATGATTTTTTTTCGAAAGAAAATGCAAAATTTTCCTGGAAAACCTAGGCAGATTTTCCTGGCTAACGAACTTATCCAAGCTATTTGCAAAAGGAATTTTTTCGCCAAATTTAATCAAAATCGGTCCATAATTTTTTGAGTTATCGGTGTGATACATATATATATATATATATATATATATATATATATATATATATATATATATATATATATATATATATATATATAAATATATATATAAATATATATATAAATATATATATATATATATATATATATATATATATATATATATATATATATATATATATATATATATATATATATATATATATATATATAAACATATAAAAATTGAAACTGACCCCGGATATGTGTTCTGGGGGGCCTAATTAGCGCTCATGTGAAGAAATTTTTTCAAAATTCAAAAGTCGGGATCTCCTCATTAGTGAATTTTTTTTAAGAAAATTCACTAAAAGGAATATTGATTTATTAGTTACATAAGGCAAAGAAGAATGAGCAAAAAACTACCTAATATAATATAATACCTAAGGACTCACGTTAAAGCATAACTGTACGTTTGTATACATATCAGTTTTTTCTTAAAACAAAAATGCCATCAGCATATCGAGTTATCTAATGAAGATTGAGTTTACGTCAACGCCTATGTGATTATTTTTTTATATACGCGGTGACCTGATTTTATTTTTACAGTGATATAGTTCATTTTTAATAATTTTCACTTGCTACATATACAGCCTTTTTATTTACATTTTTCATATTTTGTGTTTGTTTATAAATTGTAAATATATGTGTGTGTCTTGTGTGAATCAACAACCTGTCAAAATTTAAGAGTTTCATTGTACCGACGACCCTACGTTCCCAAAGCTGTGAGCACACTAGCACAGCATAACTGTTCACTATGCTGTGACACTAGTATAAAGTATGTTGTTGTTGTTGTTGTTGTTCATATATGATGGCTGCGGCTTTTTGCCATTAGCACATTTTTCCAGTTTGGTTAGCCGTAAAGCATTTCCAGCTCAACAGTTTATCTACATTCACTATATACCCATATGCACACATACATACATATATACACAAATATATACATATATACCGCAATATCGGATCACTCTGTGTAGGTATACACTACATATATTGTTCATTTATTCTATGAATTTATTAAATAAATATTTTTTATTATTCCTATTTTCCTTTTTTCATTTTAATACACATTTATATACATATATACAACTTTTTTTTTTCATTTTTTTTTATAGATATTTATTTTAAATACTTATACCTACAGGAAATGCACAAGGGACACAAAAATTTTCATGCCAAGGAGTCTGTCAAGGCAACTTTAAAGACGAACAGGAAGACTTCTATAAGATAAGGTGTACATAAGGGGTAGAACAAATGGATTCCTTACCTAATTTAGTTATGAATATGTTTTATATTAGTCTAACATGGCTATATACATCTACACCTATATTTACTTACAGACTTAAACCCAGCCTGTGTATGTGGTCAATTAGGATTTTATATATTTCTATATTTTTCATTTCCAATAACTGAGTAATGCAAAATGGTTTCTGTATGAAATTTAGGTTCATAATAATTTGAAAAATTGTTTCAATTATGTTTTGTTTATTACTACATTCTAGTAAGACATGCTGTGCATCACCCACCTCTCCACACACACAGAGTGGGTTTTCTGTAAGACCTATTCTATATTTATAGCTAGGGAACAGAGCATGGTTAAACCTTAACCTACAGATTATCGTTACAAAATGTTTTTGATAGTAGCAATTGCTAAACCAGGGTACTTTGGGTAGATTAGGCTGAATATCTCTGTAATATTTTCCTTTTGTCTCATTATTATATTGTTCCTCCCAAATTTTGTTACTATATTTTGACCCTATTGACAACAAATCTTCTACTGGACAGAGATATTCAGTTAACTGACCCACTTCCAGCGCCTTTTTTGCTAAGTTATCCACAATTTCATTTTGGACAATACCACAGTGGCCTTTGATCCACATTAATCTTACGCTTTTGTTATCTAAGAGTAAATTATGTAAGCATTTGGCTAGTTCTCCAAATAAGTAGTTATTTGAACTGTGGTTTCTTAGGTTTTCAATTTTCTGCAGTACACTTTTACAGTCTGTGATTATTACAAAATGAGTATCGTCCTTACTGGTGGCATATTTTAAGGCTTCTATGATTGCTATTAACTCTGCAGTATAGTTTGACATATTCTTGTTTAATTTAAAGGTTTTAAAATTAGAATTTATTACTTCAAAAAAAGCACATGCGGTTTCATCGTCTGTTTTTGAACCATCTGTAAAAATTTGACAGCTATTCTGTTGGACAAGTTTTCTGTAGTCTTCTCGAAATATTTGGTTTCTTAGCTGCTGAGGAAAGTAAGAGTAATCTTGCAGGTAGTCAATTTTTAGATTTTGAAATACTTCGTTATGCATTTGATGATATGGCTGTATATGATAGGTGTACATGTCGGACTTTGCTTCTGATGCAACTATATATGCTTCAACTGTGAGTGGAGGTGTTTTTCTAATCCAATATCTATGCCTTAGTGTAAGTTCATGTAGTTGACCTAGCTTCAGTAGTATCGGGCTGTTTTTTGCATGCAACTTTAACATAAATCTTATGCATATCATTTTCCTTCTAAGCTGAAAAGGCATCTCACAACATTCTGCCAACAAGTTATTTACAGGGGTACTTCTGAGTGCTCCCAAAGCCAACCTTAAACATTTATTCTGAACAATGTTGATTTTATTTAAATGGGTTTTTGCCGCTTGATCATATAAAAATGACCCGTAGTCAAACAATGCTCTTATAAATGATCTATATATTACCAAGGCTATGTTAGTGTCGGCCCCCCATTTTGTATGACAGACCATACGAAGAATATTCATTGCTTTTTCTGCCTTTGTTGTCAAATGTTGAATATGGTCTCTCCAAAGTAATTTCTTGTCTAAAAACATGCCCAAAAAGCAAACCTTGTCTTTAACGGGGAATTCCATATCGTTGACCTTGACATTATTAGGTAATAGCTGTCTCTTGCGGGTAAAGATACATATCTGACTTTTTGTAGTTGATATATCCATATTATTATTTTGAGTCCATTGATGTAGTTGTGTGATAGCTTCTGTTACTTCTTTGAGTCCAGTCTCAATTTCGCAGTTGGTATGATAGACACATATATCATCGGCAAACTGCAATATCTGTATATTTATGTTGTAACTGAGGTCGTGGGTATAAATCAGATACAGTAGTGGGCTGAGAATACTTCCTTGTGGTATACCTTTTGATGTGGTTCTAGAGGAGACACCTTCGTCGTTAGTTGTTAATAGATTAATTTTTCTGTTGTGGTATAGTTTTGTTATTTTACGGGCAAAATTTTGCTCTACTCCTATGTATAACATTTTATTGTATAGTAAACCCAGATCGATGTTATCGTAAGCACTTTCAATATCAATAAACGCCGCTACTGTTGACTTTACGTTAGTGAATGAGATGTTAATATCTGTAATAAGTTTTGTTAAGCTTTCTATTGTGGAATAACCTCTTCTAAACCCATATTGATCTGTGGATAATTTCAACTCTTTTTCTAACCATGTCTCTAACCTTCTTTTAATCATTTTTTCTAATGTTTTTAGTAAACACGATGCTAATGATATCCCCCTATATGACCTTGCTAAGTTGGGATCTCTGGACGGTTTTAAAAACGCTAGAATAAGATATATTTTCCAGCTTTCTGGATATTGTTCAGACAGCCATATGTCATTAATTATCTTTAGTAAAACTATTTTTGCTGTGTCAGATAGGTGGTATAACATGGAGTAGTGAATGTTGTCCGCCCCCGCAGCTGTGTTGTTAATATTTTTCAGACTGAAGTTCAGTTCTTGAATGGTAAATAATTCTATATTGTCGTTTGATGTTGCATTAGGATATGTTACATTTTTTTCTACCCATGCCGGAGCCTGCAGTTGCATAAATTCTTCCATCCAATCGTTGCTAATACTTCTTGGTGTGTTACCTTTTTGAATACCATTTAAACATTTTATTGTTTTCCAGATGTCATTAATTTTTGTGTTCTTATTTAGGGTATTACAAAAGTTTTGCCAGGTTTTTCTTTTACTTTCTAAAATAACTTGCTTTGCTAAAGCCACACTTTTTTTATATTCAACAAAATTTTGCATAGTGGGGTTTAATTTGTAAGATTGTAGAGCTGTTTTCCGTTTAGCAACTGCTACTTTACAGTTTTCATTCCACCATGCTCTGTTAAACTTAGAATTCTTACTTTTATTCTCAGGTATTGTGTCTGAAATTATTGAATTTAAGCCATCTATAAAATCATTATATCCAATGTTTGAATTTACTTCTGATATATTTTTCGCAAATTGATCAGTTTTTTGGGTGTATAGTATCCAATTAGCTTTCTTTACATTCCATTTTTTGTTTGAAACTTTATTTTTAAATCTACCTAAACTATTATTTAGATTATTTATATAAAGTTTATACTCTATTACAAAGTGATCCGACCCAAGTGATTCGCCTTTTACGCTCCATTCTATATTTTGTGCTAAATTATTTGACGATATCGTCAAATCAACTGCCGACCTGGAAATACTGTTTGGGTTACTTATGCGAGTTTCTGCACCAGTATTGAGATAAGTTAATTGATTATCATCTATAGCTGTCATTAGATTTTGTCCATTCAGATCAATACTGGTGCAGCCCCATGCTGCATGATGAATATTAAAGTCACCCCCGACTAAAAATGGTCTTTCTAAACTTTTAAAAAATCTATCCCACTCAGTAGCTGAAAGTCTTATTCCTGGTTTGATATAGACGGAATAAAAATTAATAATTTTTTCAGACGATATTTTTATTTTAGCTGCTACACACATTAAGTTGTTTATTGGGTGGAATCCACCAATTTGTGTATATGCAAGTTTATTTGATATGAGTAGGGCTACCCCACCATACCCATCTACTCTATCTTCCCTTAGCATATTGTAGCCTATCATATTTACACAATTTGTCGTTTTCAACCACGTTTCACTTAATAATGCTATGTCAACTTTATTATCATAAATATATCTTTCTAAACTGCCTTTATTCGAAATCAAGGACCGACAATTCCATTGCATTATATTAACCGCGAAGAGGTGTTTTGGTTATGTATTATGTGAGATATGTCTACTCTAAATTTATTTAATTGATCCCCATCAAATAAGCTTTCCGTCCCCATATTTTTTAACGTCTCTAAAAAAAATGAGACAAGCTTTTCTGTCTTGTCTTCCTCTTTAGGTCTTTTATAATTGGGGGGTATTGGATTTATAATTGGTGTCATGTTTAAGGTGGGTGTAGTGAGGATTTGTTGGTGTTGTTGTCGTATTGTGTCAATTTTATTGTCGTGTAGTATATTTGTACGTTTCCTTTTAATTAAATGTTGTGACTGGGTGGGATAGTTTGTTTGTGAAAGACTTGGGGAGTTAGAAAAGGAGTATTCATTCGGTGGAGAGTTGATCTTACTCGTACTAATTGTTGACAACGTACTCGGATTCTGGAAAGTGGCTTTTGCCCTATTTGCATAACTCTGCGAGTATTGAACTGTTGCTTCCTTAAAAGATTTATTTTCAATGCTCATTATATTTTTAATTGATTTTTGCTTTTCATACTCGGGGCAATATTTTCTGTCTGTCGCCTTATGTGGTCCCCGGCATATTACGCATACCGGAGGGCCTGTATGGTTACACTGACTATTACTATGTTCGTCTCCACATGTTTCACACCTTTCCCTTCCTTTGCACTGCGTACTTACGTGATTGTAGCGTAAACATTTCATACATTGTATGACCCTTCTAATATACGGTTCGACCTCAAAGATAATTTTCTCTATAGATACTTTTTTTGGGAGGTATTGACCTTGAAATGTGACGAGTATTGATTGAGTTGGGACATAAGAGACCTGATTACCGTTTGACACCCTTCTATTCATTCTGCGTACACTTATTATTTGGAAATGATCTCCTATACGCGGTTTTATTATACTGCACAATTCATTTTCTGTGATATCGATGTCTATTTTTTTTATTACCCCCTGCCGTCTCGTTAAATATTGCGGTATATAAGCTAAATAATTTTTATTTTTTAATATTGTTGAATTAACTAAATTATTCGCACTTTGTGCCTTAGTAAGTTCTATTTTTATTTTATTCAAGCCTACACTAATAATTGATTTAATATCATTGTCTATATCCGGTACTGAATTTCTAATTATTCGTGATGTGGTAATTATATGGCTTTTACCAATGTTTCCGTTATTATTTTGAATGTAAACAATAAACGGTCCACTGTGAAAATTATCGTAAAAATTATTTATATCTCTAAATGGTTTATCTACACTATTTAACTTATCATCTGATTTAGTTTTATTTAATTCACTTGTTTGACAATCCTGTATATGTATTCTTACATTCCTGTTAGAAATTTCTTTTAATGAATTGAAAACGTTACTTACCAATTCCTTATCTATTTTATTTTTTTGTTTTTTTTTTCACCGATATCTTTTGATTGTTTTTCCATTCCTACCTTACTTGTTTCACAATCCATCTCTGTATCCTGAAGTAATTCCTTTTCTGTTTCTTTGTACCAATCTGTCACTACACGTTCAGGCTCTAATCCTCCCCCCCTGTCCGGGGGTTCGGCCTTTTTATTTTGATTCATTTTTAAAATCAAAAACTCCGATTCCTACTTTTAACACACTTATCACAATTTACGATACCTACTCGTTTAACCGTTCACCTCGGTGTCTGGCTGCCGAAATGAAAAAATGTAGTATAAAGTAGTATGTAAT
This sequence comes from Tillus elongatus, assembly GCA_964006375.1. Lineage (NCBI taxonomy): Eukaryota > Metazoa > Arthropoda > Insecta > Coleoptera > Cleridae > Tillus > Tillus elongatus. Next base: position 59,640,133 of record OZ023268.1, read on the forward strand.
GAAGTAAAGTCCGCTCTATACCCCATTCCCAGTCTCATGTCCATTCATCCTGTTATAACAGTTGCGGATGAAAACAGTATTATGTTATGAAGTAAAGTCCGCTCTATACCCCATTCCCAGTCTCATGCCCATTCATCCTGTTATAACAGTTGCGAATGACAACAGAAGCTGCTTCATCGTTGCAGTGCAACAGAAACAGATACGACAACAGAAACAGATACGACTCACTGCGCAACAGCATCCCCTCCACTGTACCTGTTATTTGTATATATCCATAACAGGTTGTTACTGCTGCGGCTCGACAACAGTTAAAATATAACAGACTGTTAAATAACAACCCATCACTAGTTAGTAGTAGAGAAGAATACGCCGAGGTGGTTACACACGTCATGAATATTTGTACGTTTTGTAGTTATGTATTTTTATAGGCTATATATAATAAAGCCACATATTATTATTATAAAAAGTGTCTTCTGTTTAATCCACCACCTTAATATGGTAGCAGAGCGTGGTTGGTAATTTCTGTCGAGTGTACGAAGAAAATAACGGGAGTGAAAAGATGGCTGAAGAGAAAGTGACAATACCGGTGTTTAATGGAGGAGAATACGGTATGTGGAAGAAACGCCTTTTGTTGTTTTTGAGATTGAAAGAATGTGATGAAGTTGTAGAAAGAGCGAAAACAGGCGATGATAAAGATCCGTGGGATAAAAAGGATCTAAGAGCTATGAATTACATATATAGCGCCATATCGAATAAGCAACTGGAATTTGTTTGTAACGAAACGACGGCGTATGGCATAATCAGGAAGTTCGATAATTTATATCTGAAAGAATCTACGGCGTTGCAAATTGTGTGTCGAAATAAACTAGAGAGATTGAAGCTTAAAGATTACAGTGATTCGGTAACGTTTTTTAGTGACTTCGAAAAATGTGTGAACGAGTTGAAGAGTGCGGGTGCTAAAATAACTGAAAAAGAAAAATTAAACTATATGTTGAACACGTTGCCAGATTCATATAGCTACATCGGCGACTTAATTGATACGTTAAAGCAGGAAGAACAAACGGCTGATTATCTGAAAAGCAAAATTCAAATGACCGAGTTGAAAAATCAAAACGACATTAATCACGAAAGGAAATCAAATGTCTTTGCTGTGAATAAGCGTCGACAAGAGCGGATTTGTTATAGCTGCGGAGAAGCAGGTCATATTCAGAAAGATTGCAGAAGCGGCGGCGAAGTATCAAGTGGGCGAGGCACATCACGTTGGCGTTCGGCGACGGGTCGACGAGGAGCAGGTAGAAGCTATGGCAGAGGCCATGACAGCTGGCACAACAGCGGCAGTCAGCGTGGAGGTGCACACCACGTCGATCAACAAGGACAGAAGCAGGATGACAGAAACAACGCGTGGGTTACGACAGTTGCCCATCATTATCATGCAGCGCATAACACGGAAATTAATAATGTAAGTTGTGATACAATGCAATGGTTATTAGATAGTGGTTGTACAGATCACATAATAAATAATGATAGATATTTTGATCAATCTTTGGCATTGAAAGAACCTGTAAATGTATATCTGGGCAAGGGACGATGTAATTTGCTGACCAAAATAAATGTTGCCGACCGAGGCTTTAATCTTTAAGGATTTCTTTGATATTTCATATTTTGTATCCTAATGTTGATGTCTTTCTGCTACCGACGTTTCACAAAAAAATCTTAATATTTAAGGGTAGTTTACTCTTGATGTTTTTTCGTTTTTTAGTGCGACCAGAGAAAGTATGAATGCGACCAAGCTATAAATTTACACGTAATCATTGCTGGTAACTGTCTTTCCGCTAACAAAGTTTCATAAAAAAATATTCATATTTAAGGGTAGTTTACTGTTGAGGTTTTTTCGTTTTTTACTGCGACCAGAGAAAATATGAATGCGACCAAGCTATAAATTTACAATCACTGCTGCCAACTGTCTTTCCGATACCAAAGTGTCACAGAAAAATATTCATATTTAAGGGTAGTTTACTCTTGAAGTTTTTTATTTTTTTAGTGCGACCAGAAAAAGTATAAATGCGACCAACCTATAAATTTACAGAGAATCACTGCTGCTAACTGTCTTTCCGATACCAAAGTTTCACAAAAAAAAAATCCTTAATTAGGGGTAGTTGACTCTTGAGGTTTTTTCGTTTTTTAGTGCGACCAGAGAAAGTATGAATGCGACCAAGCTATAAATTTATACAGAATCACTGCTGGACACTGTATTTCCGCTACCAAAGTTTCACAAAAAAATATTCATATTTAAGGGTTGTTTACTCTTGAGGTTTTTTCGTTTTTTAGTGCGACCAGAGAAAGTGTGAATGCGACCAAGCTATAAATTTATACAGAATCACTGCTGGACACTGTATTTCCGCTACCAAAGTTTCATAAAAAAATATTCATATTTAAGGGTTGTTTACTCTTGAGGTTTTTTCGTTTTTTAGTGCGACCAGAGAAAGTGTGAATGCGACCAAGCTATAAATTTATGCAGAATCACTGCTGGACACTGTATTTCCGCTACCAAAGTTTCATAAAAAAATATTCATATTTAAGGGTAGTTTACTCTTGAGGTTTTTTCGTTTTTTACTGCGACCAGAGAAAATATGAATGCGACCAAGCTATAAATTTACACACAATCACTGCTGCCAACTGTCTTTCCGATACCAAAGTGTCACAAAAAAATATTCATATTTAAGGGTAGTTTACTCTTGAAGTTTTTTAATTTTTTAGTGCGACCAGAAAAAGTATAAATGCGACCAACCTATAAATTTACAGAGAATCACTGCTGCTAACTGTCTTTCCGATACCAAAGTTTCACAAAAAAATATTCATAATTAGGGGTAGTTGACTCTTGAGGTTTTTTCGTTTTTTAGTGCGACCAGAGAAAGTATGAATGCGACCAAGCTATAAATTTATACAGAATCACTGCTGGACACTGTATTTCCGCTACCAAAGTTTCACAAAAAAATATTAATTTTTAAGGGTTGTTTACTCTTGAGCTTTTTTCGTTTTTTAGTGCGACCAGTGAAAGTGTGAATGCGACCAAGCTATAAATTTATACAGAATCACTGCTGGACACTGTATTTCCGCTACCAAAGTTTCACAAAAAATATTCATATTTAAGGGTAGTTTACTCTTGAGGTTTTTTCGTTTTTTACTGCGACCAGAGAAAATATGAATGCGACCAAGCTATAAATTTACACACAATCACTGCTGCCAACTGTCTTTCCGATACCAAAGTGTCACAAAAAAATATTCATATTTAAGGGTAGTTTACTCTTGAAGTTTTTTAATTTTTTAGTGCGACCAGAAAAAGTTGGAATGTGACCAAGCTATAAATTTACAGAGAATCACTGCTACTAACTGTCTTTCTCTGGTTGCACTAAGAAACGAAAAAACCTCATGAGTAAACAACCCTTAAATATGAATATTTTTTGTGAAACTTTGGTATCGGAAAGACAGTTACCAGCAGTGATTCTGTGTAAATTTATAGCTTGGTCGCATTCACATTTTCTCTGGTCGTACTAAAAAACGAAAAAACCTCAAGAGTAAACTACCCTTAAATATGAATATTTTTTTGTGAAACTTTGGTAGCGGAAATACAGTGTCCAGCAGTGATTCTGTGTAAATTTATAGCTTGGTCGCATTCATACTTTTTCTGGTCGCACTAAAAAATGAAAAAACTTCAAGTGTAAACAACCCTTAAATATGAAGGTTTTTTAGTGAAACTTTGGTAGCGGAAAGACAGTTACCAGCAGTGATTATGTGTAAATTTATAGCGTGGTCGCGTTCACATTTTCTCTGGTCGCACTGAAAAACAAAACAACCTCAAGATTAAACTACCCTTAAATATGAATATTTTTTTGTGAAACTTTGGTAGCGGAAAGACAGTAGCCAGCAGTGATTCTGTGTAAATTTATAGCTTGGTCGCATTGATACTTTTTCTGGTCGCACTAAAAAATGAAAAAACTTCAAGAATAAACTACCCCTAAATATGAATTATTTTTTTTGTGAAACTTTGGTAGCGGAAAGGCAGTAGCCAGCAGTGATTTTGTGTAAATTTATAGCTTGGTCGCATTCATACTTTCTCTGGTCGCACTAAAAAACGAAAAAACCTCAAGAGTAAACTACCCTTAAATATGAATATTTTTTTGTGAAACTTTGGTAGCGGAAATACAGTGTCCAGCAGTGATTCTGTATAAATTTATAGCTTGGTCGCATTCATACTTTCTCTGGTCGCACTAAAAAACGAAAAAACCTCAAGAGTAAACTACCCTTAAATATGAATATTTTTTTGTGAAACTTTGGTAGTGGAAAGACAGTAGCCAGCAGTGATTCTGTGTAAATTTAAAGCTTTGTCGCATTAATACTTTTTCTGGTCACACTAAAAAACGAAAAAACCTCAAGAGTAAACTACCCTTAAACATGAATATTTTTTTGTGAAACTTTGGTAGCGGAAAGACAGTCACCAGCGGTGATCCTGTGTGAATTTATAGCTTGGTCGCATTCATACTTTCTCTGGTCGCACTAAAAAACGAAAAAACCTCAAGAGTAAACTACTCTTAAATATTAATATTTTTTTGTAAAACTTTGGTAGCGGAAAGATAGTATCCAGCAGTGATTCTGTATAAATTTATAGCTTGGTCGCATTGATACTTTTTCTGCTCGCACTAAAAAATGAAAAAACTTGAAGAGTAAACTACCCTTAAATATGAATATTTTTTTGTGAAACTTTGGCAGCGGAAAGACTGTTACCAGCGGTGATCCTGTGTGAATTTATAGCTTGGTCGCATTCATACTTTCTCTGGTCGCACTAAAAAACGAAAAAACCTCAAGAGTAAACTACCCTTAAATATAAATATTTTTTTGTGAAACTTTGGTAGTGGAAAGACAGTAGCCATCGGTGATTTTGTGTAAATTTATAGCTTGGTCGCATTCATACTTTCTCTGGTCGCACTAAAAAATGAAAAAAACTCAAGAGTAAACAACCCTTAAATAGGGGTGTTTTTCTATACTTTTCTGGTAGCAGATGCGGCTGGTAGGTGGCATCCAAGATATAGAGTTTCATGGAAAAGTTTAGTCTATAAGTAGTCGATCAGCTAAAATAACTAACTTTGGTCAGCAAATTACTTTTCCCCTCTGGGCAATAATACGATTGTAAGGGCCACAAAAATTGGTAGTGTTAAAAGTTATTTTGATGCTTTCGGTCAGGAAAATTTGGTAGAAATGAAGAATGTTTTTTACGTTAAAGATATGAAGTCAAATTTGATAAGTGTTCTTAATATTAAAAATAAAGTAACAGCTGTAGCATTAAAAAATAATGGCTTATACTTTATGAAAAGTAAATTGAATAAAAATGTTTCCCGTGTTAATATAGCAAATAAAAATGTGAATAATATGAGTAAAAAGGAGAAATGGCACCGTTTGCTAGGTCATGTCAATTTCAAATATTTAAAAGATTTGTGTAGAAATCAGCTGTTGGATGGAATTCCAGAAGAAATTGAATCGGAATATATGAAATGTAGAATTTGCATAGAAAATAAAATGACTGATATACCTTTTGAAAATAATAGAGAAAAAGCCAAAGATATATTGGAAATTGTGCATACTGTCGTGTGTGGACCTTTTCAAACTGTAGGTTTTCAAGGTGAAAAATATTTTGTGACTTTTATTGATGATTATAGCAAAATTGCTAAAGTGTATGTTATAAAATCCAAGACAGAAGTTTGTGATTGTTTAATTCAGTATGTAAATGAATGTGAAAACTTGACAGGAAAAAGAGTAAAATTTTTAAGATATGATAACGGTAAAGAGTACTTGAATAATAATATATATAGTTTTGTAAAAGGAAAAGGTATTGTTATCACTACATGTCCGGCATATGTACACGAATTAAACGGAACTGCGGAACGGTTTAACAGAACAATTATGAATACATCACGTTGTCTGTTAACAGAAGCAAATATAGATAAAAAATATTGGCCTGAAATTGTGTGTGCGGCTACGTATTTAAAGAATCGTACCTTGTCAAATACTATTGAAAAAAAGACACCGTTTGAAATATTTTTTGGAAAAAGACCGAATGTTTCTCACTTGCATTTATATGGCAGTAAAGTCTTTGTTAGAAGACCGGAGCAGAAAAGAACTTCAAAATGGGAAAAAAAGGCTGATATGGGAATTCTCATTGGTTTCAGTAATGTGGGATATCGAGTGCTTTTAAATGGTAAGGTCATAGTTGCGAGACATGTAGATATTATAGAAGAAAATATTAAATGTATTGGTTTAAATGAAAACAAATCAAAATTTGAGGTTAATGAAAATAATGATTTGGAAACTGAAAATGATAGAAATTCTGAAAATGAGTCATCGGATGAAACCGCAACGTTAGAAGAGACTGAAAATCAGAATGAGTCTGATGTTCGTAGATCTGAGCGAACTAAAAAACCTCCACAAAAATTGAATGATTATGTTGTATACAACTATTATATATAATAGTAGTATTTTTGCAAATTTTTGTAGTACAAATATACCTAGTACTTTTGAGGAGGCGTTAGAATCAAATGAAAGTAAATGCTGGAAAAAAGCTATGAATAAAGAAATTGATTGTCTGAATAAAAATAAAACATGGAAATTAGTTGAAAATGTAAAAAATAATAAAGTATTGGATGTCAAATGGGTATATTCAAGAAAATCTGATGATACATATAAAGCTAGACTAGTTGTAAGAGGTTTTCAACAAAATGATGAAGTGGATGATATTTATTCACCAGTGGCAAAAATGCAAACTTTAAAAATTTTACTGTCCTATTGTTGTCAAATGGGCCTAGAAATTGAACAAATGGATGTAGAGACTGCATTCCTTAATGGTAAAGTTAATTCTGAAGTTTATATTAAGCAACCAAAGGGGTATGAAGATGATTCAAATAAAGTTTGTAAGTTAGTGAAAGCTTTGTATGGTTTGAAGGAAAGCCCAAGAGTTTGGTACGAGTGTCTCGATGAATTTTTAGTGAGTTTAAGTTTTAGGAGAAGCAACAGTGATTCGTGCTTGTACATCTGTGGTACCGATAGTGATAGTATTTATGTACAAATCTATGTTGATGATTTACTAATTTGTGGTAAGGATAAAAATCAAATTGATAGAATTAAAGTTTTGTTATCAGATAAATTTAAAATGAAAAATCTTGGAAAAATTAGAGATTATCTTGGGATTACTGTTGACTATAGTGTTGATCGTAATGAAATGAATTTGAATCAGACTAAATACATTGAATTATTAAGTAAAAAGTATTGTTTAGAAAATAGTAAATTGTATAATACACCCATGGAAGTTAACCTAAAAATTGAAAAGTCTGATAATTGTGAAAAAGATATTAGATATAGAAATTTAATTGGTGCTTTGTTGTACATTAGCTCGGCTACGAGGCCTGACATTAGTTTTAGCGTAAATTATCTGAGTAGATTCCAAAACTGTTACAACGAAACACATTTTAAATATGCTCTAAGAATTTTAAAATATCTGTATTTAACTAAAGATTTGAAATTACTGTTTAAAAGAAATGAAAATGTTAATATTATTGATTGCTATGTTGATGCCGATTGGGCAGGTGATAATTTAGACAGAAAATCAACTACTGGTTATGTAATAAGGTTGTTTGGAAATGTGATTTATTGGAAATCGAGAAAACAAAAATCTGTAACTAAAGCTTCTACTTTTGCAGAATATGTAGCGTTGTCAGAAGCAGTAAGTGAACTGAAATTTGTGAAAGAACTTTTGAATATTTTTAATGTAAATTTAATAAAGCCGATTGAAATATACGAAGACAATTCTGGTGCAATTGATATTGCAAAGAATGGTAATTTTACCAAAAATTTGAAACATATAGAAGTCCATTATCATTATGTGCATGAATATGTGAAAGATGGTATGATTAATATTGTTAAAGTTGATACAGATAAAAATGTTGCTGATATTTTTACTAAAGCCTTGAGTCGAGAAAAATTTGAAACATTTCGAAGTATGTTAAATTTGAATAATTGTAAGTACGATATAAATGTAAGGAGGCGTGTTAAGAAATGCATGGTACATTTATTCTGTGCTCTGATGTATATGCGCATGACTCGTCTGGTCAGTTAGTAGTAGAGAAGAATACGCCGAGGTGGTTACACACGCCATGAATATTTGTACGTTTTGTAGTTATGTATTTTTATAGGCTATATATATATATATATATATATATATAATAAAGCCACATATTATTATTATAAAAAGTGTCTTCTGTTTAATCCACCACCTTAATACACACGTATAAAATTTAATAACTTCAAAACGTTATGTAGGTACCTACCTAATATTTATTTGGGCTTCAATCGTTAGTTTTTACTAATTCAGGCTTTTTAAAGCTTTACCTATTTATTAGTGAATTTTAAAAAAAGTCACTAATAGAAAGGTATCGATGGTGAGACTATATATATATATATATATATATATATATATATATATATATATATATATATATATATATATATATATATATATATATATATATATATATATATATATATATATATATATATATATATGTATCCAACCGCTACCAAAAAAAAAAAAAACTAACCGATTTCGATGAAACTTGGCAGGTGCCTTTCTTTTATTAATGGCGTGGGTGAGTTCGTTAGCCAAGAAAATCTAACAAGGTTTTCCGGAAAATTTTGACTTTTCTTCGAAAAAAATTGTTTCTCCTAAAATTACAAATATATTTTAATGAAATTTGGTGCATGTATAGCCTCGGGGAAGACCTTACTACATACCAAAACTCAACTTTCTAAGTTTATGGGAAATTGAGTTATTTAAATTTTGAGTCTTTCGAAAAAAAAATTTTTCTTCAAAAATTACAAAGCTATATTAATGAAATTTAATGGATATGTTGCCTTGAGAAAGACCTTGCCACGTACCAAAATTCAACTGTCTAAGTTTATATAAAATTGAGTTATTCAATTGAGTTAATAAAAATTCACTACCATAACGCACTTGCTGCGTATCGAACTTTTTATTATTGACATATTTTTGTTTGCAGAGGGTAAAAACTTCAAGAGGGGCTGGGTATCAAATATTGATAACAATATTAGTGTATTGTAGACAAAAGCATTGTCCTTCAGTTATGAATAACCTAGAACCATGCATTAATTTTGCTAAATCAAAAGTCACAAACTATATCAATAATACTTTCTGTTTCAGCCATGCTTTTGCAAAACAAAATAATATACCTCACATAAGAGGTGTTAAATAATTCTTATCTAAATTTATTTCTGTCGCATTTTCTTAGTATGGATGACATCATAGAACAACCCTGACGACTGACTGTTGTTGTTATGTATAACAAGATTGACTTGTTTGCCCGGCTTTCTCGAATACTAGTTTTTTGTAACATTTCCTATTTCCTATATGCCAGCGCCAGCCAGCAGCCAGCCGTTATTATAGAGGTTGAGATACTAAGTGCGTGTGTTTATTTGGTAGCTTATGCTACTAACAAAGAGGTTGTATATGTTAGAGGGAACAAAGCCGAGTTTGCAGCCTGTCGATTTCCCACTCCTGTCACCGTCCAATCACAAACAAAATTTTGAATAACGCGCTAATGCGTTTTGTTTTGATTCGTTCCCCCAACCGCTCTTGAAGTTATTGTCAGCTGTCAACAAGTATTTGAAGTGTTTGTTGATTTGCGATTAGAGGTTATCTTGTGTGTTTTGCCGTTTTTTAGCAGTGTTTTAAGAGTGTAAAAGTTAAAAAATGCCAAGGTGTATTGTGAAGAACTGTATGTACAATAAAAGTGCCAATTATGAAAAGGATAAAGCAACTGTGCATTTATTTCGGTAAGTTGTTTACATGTCTTCTGTTTCCTTGTTTGGCGCCAAATGTTTATTGGTTTTCACAGGTCCGTATTTACACATTGTATTGCTTTTGTTAAATCTTTAGCATTTATTATTGTCAATTGTGTTTTTTCAAGAAATAAAATCTTAATAATGCATTATTTATTGAATATTTGTAATGAAATTAGGCATTTTGTTTGGCAATTATTATTTGAATTAGATGTATTTACCTATGTAGTTCCAGTAGAAGCAGAAAAAAAGTAGAATAGTTTTGTTTTATCTATTACTGCATCTTTCTAGAGGTTCAGTCACTGATAAAGTAGATAATTTGAGATATTATTTTCAGATTTCCCAAAGCTGGTGAAAGATACGAGGCTTGGAAACGAGCATTAAATTTAAGCGATGAAGATATTTTTATGAACTCAAATGGGTGCAATTTACATTTTACCGAGGAATCTTATGATTTAGAAAAATCACCTTTTGCAGTATACTTAAAAAAAAGTTCTATACCTGTATTGGTAAGTACTGAATCAAGGTTATTAATTTATGTAACTATTAGTGATATATATATATATATATATATATATATATATATATATATATATATATATATATACATATATATATATATATATATATATATATATATATATATATATATATATATATATATATATATATATATATATAGCCAAACAGCGGTTTTTCAATGGCACTGATATCAGTGATGGCTATTTTTAAATAACAGGGACTTTAAACAGCTACTGCGATTGTGGTTTAGCCATTTACAATGCTGCATGTGCGTATGCTATTATTTTAAACACTTACAAGGTGTTAGTGTTAACCGCTTAATTGAAACCACAATATGATCTTCAGATAACTTTTAAATTATATATTAATTTTAAAACTACTCAGATTTTTACTATTAATAAAAGTTCTATAAAATTAGCATATTACAAGAATATACGATGAGAGAAATCTACATATTATTTTTATTTTAATATAATGAAAAAGTTGGAAGGCATATATATGCTACAGTTCGGTGCTGCTTTAATTCTAGATTCAGCAGGTTTTTCCATGATATAATGACTTACAAGATATATGATATTGCGCATATGCCCCGTCCCCTCCTATGACATCACATGGTGAGTAACGTTATAGAAGGCCAACTACACACTTAACACAAAGTCATTCGCAATCAAAAAGTTTCTATACGTCACTTTAATGTGGTTGAAGTTACATTCCATTCCATTTTTATATTACATATATATATATATATATATATATATATATATATATATATATATATATATATATATATATATATATATATATATATATATGCACAAGTGAAGTATAATAATTAAGGGGAGCCCTGAATTAGCATTGGTGATACACAAACTTAAAAAGTAGAGAAGACGTTCGTAGACATTTACAGGGGGCCTTAACATTCATAAACTTGATTTGATCATCATGTCACATAATCATAGTATAGTATTCTGATCTTAAAAAGTTAATTCCAACTGTATGCACTCAAATATCAGTAAAATACCTAATTTGTTAAGGGGTTGTGATGAACCGTCAAACTCCACTGTACGACAGCATATTATTATTGCATTGGACTCACCACATGACGCCATGCGCGTGACGGTTCTAAAAATAGATAGTCTCATTATCATATCTCGCGTTATTTGTATCATGAGTTTTTCGTTTTCTACCTATAAGAAAAGGAGAAATGTTGTATTCTAATAATGGCGAGAAGGAAAGTATACAGATACTTCTACTCGCTCGCACAAACTGCGATTGCGTGTATTATGAATACAGCAATTGCTGTTTGTCATGGAGTTTTTAGTATAAGATGAATTTCATAGAAATAATTACTCTAATGATTTGTGTAAATCTCGGTTTTCACAATCGCTGTTGTTTTGTGTTTTAATAACAGCTACTAACAGCGATCTTTTAATAGAAGCGATTAAATCACCGGTAGCTATATATCGCTCATCTCTAGTAACTATGCTACTAATTACATTCACGTAATATATTGTTATGATATTTATCGTAATTTAATTAGCCCTGCAAATTTACATTAATGGTATTCGTTTCAAATTTATTTATGCAGGTAACAAACAAGCCATCAACACAAGTCGTTTTTGGCGAGCAGCCAATGACTGATATAACTGCTATCAATGTGCCATTTGCAGCTGACCTGTCAACTAGTACTTGGTCTGGTAGCAATGTACCTGTAATGGATTATTCTCGGCCATCAACAAGTGCTGGTTTTTATGAAGAGAAAACTGTTGTAGAGGTACCGCAAAGATCGTTTAGTAGTTTAGGATTTGCTGAAATGAAAACACCTTCAATGCCACCCACTTTGAAGGACATGGTGAGTTAAATTCAGTTTTTGCCGTTTATGAAATCAGTATAATTTTAAAAAACCTAATATGTTATTCCATCACATTTTATATGGTGTTTAAGTTTGTATAGTCCATGATTAAATAAGTTAGAAACAACTGTTTTGCAATTTATCTCAACCACTATTAACCAAAATGTGTTGTTGGAAATTTTGTTTATATATTCATTTTACTTGAGAAAATAAATGGTTTATCACTGAACATTTTTTATAGGTTGTTACACCGCGCAAACGTAAACTGAAGAAGCAGTTATTCGATACACGAAAAAAAATTAAACGGCTCAGCAGTAGTGTTCATCATTATAAGAAGAGAACAGCAACCCTTGCGAATATAATCAAACAACTAAAAGGTAAAGTAACCGACGAAACATTAGAAACATTAATGCAAATAGGACCTAATGAAGAATTTTTACAAAGACAATTAGGTCGTAAACATAAGTATGAAAATCAACTTAAAGCTTTTTCTCTTACGCTGCATTATTACTCTCCCAAAGCTTACAGTTTTGTCAGAAACACATTTAACTCGGCTCTTCCTCATCCAAAAACTATATCTAGATGGTATCAAAGCGTTAATGGGGAAGCTGGTTTTACGTCAGAGGTGTTCAACTTATTAAAGTCAAAATCAGAAAGCACAAATGGAAAACTTATATGTTCTTTAGTCATAGATGAGATGGCAATTCGCCAACATATAGAATGGGATGGGGTAAAATATTATGGGTTTGTAGATTTTGGTACAAATCTTGAGACCGATTGTAACCCTGTAGCCAAAGAAGCTCTTGTTTTTATGCTTGTTAGCATTAATCAATCATGGAAGCTTCCTCTTGGATATTTTTTAATCGACTCTTTAAGGGGTACACAAAAACAAAATTTGGTATTACAGTGTTTAACGCTACTAAATGAGTCGGGCATATACGTGGTCTCAATAACTTTTGATGAGGCAACAAATAACCTAACGTTAGCAAAAGAACTTGGCTGCGATTTGAATTGGAGGAACATTAACTCTACGTTTGTTGATCCTAGTTCAGGTAGGAAAATTGCAGTCTTTTTTGATCCATGTCATATGATCAAACTGATAAGAAACACATTAGGCGATAAAAAATTAATAATTGATGAGAATGGGGAAAATATAAAGTGGGATTATTTAGTAAAATTAAATGAGTTACAGGATCAGGAGGGCGTTCATTTGGCAAATAAATTAAGAAAATCGCATATATTTTATACAAACCAAAAAATGAAGGTTAAATTAGCCACACAACTTTTTAGCCACTCAGTGGCACATTCTTTGGAATATTGCAATGAAGTTTTACATCTTGAGGAGTTCAAAGAATGTGAGGGAACTGTGAAATTTATCCGACTTATAAACAATTTATTTGACATTCTTAATTCTAGAAATTTAAACAATTCAGATTTTAAGAAAGCAATAAACGCAGAAAATTTTGAAAACATTAATGTATTTTTAAAAGAGCTATCACAATATTTAACGTCACTTAGGATAATTGATGGACCGCTTCTGTGTGAGAGTGGTAGAAAAATGGGTATAATTGGCTTTTTATTTTGCATACAAAGTTTGCAATTTGTTTATAAAACTTTAATTGCCGACAATAATTTTTTGCTGTATTTTCCCACTTACAAAATCAGTCAGGATCATATTGAGCTTTTTTTTGGGCAAATTAGATCCATGGGAGGCTATAACAATAACCCATCAGCAAAGCAATTTAAAAGTGCATATAAAAGGATGATGGTGCATCTTGAATTAAAAGATTCATTTAAAGGAAATTGTATCCCTTTGGAAGCAATTCCTATTCTGTCACCCATTGAGGTAATAAATAAAACTTGTGGGCGAGAACGAATATCTGAAGAACCAGATGAAGACATGAGTCAAATAGATAATTTTGACGACGACACAGTTCTTCAAATATTAGATATGAATATATCAGAGTTTAAGAAAGAAGTCGTGACATATATATCTGGCTATGTAGTAAGGAAAATAACAAAAGCTCTGAGATGCGAAGAATGCGCGGGTGAACTTGTTGGGGAGAGGTCTGTGTTATTAACATCGTTTATAGATCAGAAAGACAAAGGTCAACTCCTCACATACCCATCTGACGATGTAATATCTATTTGCACTATTGCAGAAAAAGTTCTTCAAACATACTTAAATGAATCTGCGGTGATTATAAATGTAAAGGAAATAAACATGCGAATATTAAAAACTATAATAAACCAAAACAGCATATTTAAAAAACTTGAAGTTCACTTTCGAGAACAAAATCTTTTGACTTGTCATTATGGCCATCTAATTAAACTAATATCTTCTATGTATGTTTCTATTAGAATACATCATTATAACAAAAATCTATTTGATAAAAGTAGAAGTTTAAGGGCTGTTTATAACAAACTTCTCTTATTTAAGGGCCAATAATTCAGTGTACATTTCAAGTACTCGTATGTCCTTCAAATAATGTTATCGGAAAGTTATTATGTCTTATAATATGACCAATAAATTTTAGCTTCCTCTCTATTTCTTTGAGCAACCCTCTTTATTCTTTCACCTCTCCTAGCACACTTTGAAGCGTCTTTCTATCAACCTGCACTGTCTTTGAAATTTTTCTTGTCTACATTTCAAAAGCTTATATTCTCTTCATATCCTGCTTAACTACAGCCCAAGTTTCCGCCCCATACATTACCATACTCCATACACGTACGACTTGCATTTGTTCCTCATGTACAGGTTAAAATGTTTATTAGTGAGAACAGTACTGTGGTTATTGAATGCTTGTTTTGCCATCGCGATCCTCTTCAGACCTTTCCTACACTTACCATCATCTGTGATAATACTTCCAATCAATTATTTGAAATAATCTAATAAATCAAGCGTCATGTTATAAGATTTAAAAGCTACTTTTGTATTTGTATAGGTATTCAAAATTTGTGAAATGCACACGTAACGCAATCTACATCGATCAAACTTCTAGAAATTTTAACACCCAATACAAAGAACATATTTTTGCATTTAGAAATAACCATGCTGACAAATCTACATTTGCAAAACATATTATTGATACCCAACATAGACCCACAGTAAATAACGGCATAAAACCACAACATTTTTGTCATGACAAGTGTAAACTAGACTTGTTTTAAGCTTTAGAAGTAAAAAAGCATATACACGACAATATTTAGGATTTCTGAGATATTCTTCTTCCTAATTAAATAAATCAGACAACATAAATCTAACTATTTTTTCCAAAAAGTTGTTATAAGACATGATGTGTGTCGATATTTTCATTGTATAGTCTGCTTTATTAATGTGTTTGTTTAGTTATTTTATTGTTGTAATTGTTATTATAGTTATTACTGTTATAGGTTTCTTCTATCTTTATGTTAAATATTGATATACATCACGTAGACATTTTAAAGGCGTCATCCGTCATATTTGTTTTACTTTATTTTCACTTTTAAAGATTTTTTTGATTATAACATCATAAAATAGCAACAGATCTTTATTTGTAATTGTCATGATTTCGTATTAATTCAATTTTTTTCTGTCTGAGGATACTATCAAGCAGCAAAACCAGTAACAGAGACGTTGAAGAACATCTAGAATTCAGAAGGGCCACTTGCTTCAGTTAGCTTACGCGCTGGCTACGTCCTTCACCTACAAAAACGAAAACCAACAGTGAAGCCAGAGAAGTAGTCTCCAAGTCTGTATGAAGTATGGACCAGTTTCACGAAGTAAGGGCAACAGCAATCAATGAAATTAATCTCTATTTCTTTAAAAAAGACAAGGAATGTTAACATTAATTTGTAAACAGTACAATGTACTTTATTTTGTATTTTCTTCTGTTGTTGAAATAAAAGCTATTATTATTTATCCAACCTTTTGCATATACAACTTTATCCAATATATTCATCCAACAATTTATCCAACCAATAACCCAAAAAATATTTCACTGATTTGGAGAAAATTTTGGAATTACGCTTATTTTGCTAATGGCTTGGATGAGTTCGTTCATCAGATCTTAACGCATAGTTTTTCCTAACAAAAAATTAAATATATTTTTTTAAACGCAATAGCTTTCAAATTGTTTAAGTGATTGGAACGAAAATTTACAACTTAAAAGAACATACTGAGATGTGGTTGTGTACCAATTTTCAAGTTTTTTTGATCAAAGAAAAATGAAGTTATTCGAAATTAATAATAAAATAATCCTCGACATCACTTCAAATTCTGTAATGCAATATCTACAATGTTGGACAGAGGCAGAGCAATACAGCTACCTGTACTGTTATGCTATTTAAATAAATTGTAGATAAAATCTAAACAATGGAAGTTACAACCATTGCCAGATGTCAAGATGTTGCTGACCGGGGTTGCCCGATCTTCAGAAATTTCATGTAGTTAAACCTTTCATGTATAAACATATGAAATTTTTACAACTTCTGATAATAAAGAAAACATTTTATAAAATTTAATTTTATCAGTCAGTTAAAAAATACTGTATTTAATACCTGCAAATTTCGAATTACCCATTTCTCATGATTTTTAACTTAGGTATCCCTCCGATCATAATTTACTCTATCCGACAACTTTGTTAGACTGCGTCTGTGCTGAAGCTCAGCTGTCATTTGTCATTGTGTGGTAGTGTTATTTATTGTCAATATCAAATTGGAAATTTAGGACAGTAGAAACAGACACCATAAACAAAGAAGAAATTGGAAATTTAGCCTCTAGTGTAGGTTTTTGACATGATACCATTACTAGAGAGATATGATAATGTGGCAGCATAATAATATTATGCTAATGCTGTGGTACAGTCAGTTTGGCGTTTCATCACATCTCGTAACACACCAGCTGTTGTGTGCATACAGTTAGATGTAATTTTTTATTATCAGAATACTACTGTAACATGATGATATCAAGTTTATAACTGTTAACATACTGTAAATAATTTCTCCACTTTTCAAGTTTGTGTTGCTGCAATGTTAATTAAGGGTTTCCTTAATTATACGCATATTGTGCTTATAAATGTAATATAAAAATAAAAAAGAAATGAAAATGCAAGTGAACCTATTTAATTTAGCTCTGTATTCTACATTATCTGAAAAAGACATTATAGGCGACGAAGTAGAATGTAATTTCGGTAAATTTGCAGTTGACTGCATGAGGGTTTTAGATATTTTTTTCCAGCAACATGCTTAGAACCTTCCTCGGCCACAAGACAAATTTTCTGGCAAACAACCCCCAAGAAAATTAAGGGACTTTGAAAACATGCGTTTTTCACATTTTACAGCAATACCTCCTTTAAACCCTGTCTACCGCATATTCGCCCAGGTCCAGCAACCTTCTTGTGGGTTGCTCCCAAGAAATTTTTCTTGTGCTTTATGCTTTGAAGGTAGTTGTATGCATGCACAAGGGGAAGGAGAACCCCCCGAATTTTTGGGTGAGGAGCAGAAACCCTCTTCCTCCTGGGGGTTCTTCTCCTGCATGCATACAATCACCCTCAATGCATCAACCAAAGGATTTTTTTTTCAGCTTTCTAGTGTATTTTTCTAGAGTATATTTCCTGTTTATCAATTGCTTTGTTTGAGTTTTGTACCCAAATTACTCTATAAATATATGTCATAGATCATGTTTTTGCTTGTCCTTCTTTACCTTGTTTTACTGTTCCTAATTAAATAAATTAATTTTCATAACTTTTAATATAAGGCTAAATCTTACAGCTTATATAAATATATTATTTAATATTGTTATGAAAATTCACTATCATAACGCACTTGCTGCGTTCCGAACCTTTTTAGGTTACCTATTTATACAAAAGCTTAAGAAATTCATGAATAAGCATTACATTTCAATGATTGAATAATTTCAGTTTTATTTCTAACCAAACTAAAAATTCCTAAATACGTCCCTGACGTTTCTCCCACTCAAGTCACCGAACTCCGCCCAGTTAGGAAAAGTGTACAGGCTTCTTGTATTGCAAAACTGCACCTTTGTTACCTCTATCCCTTACAACCTCTTTGGCTACTAATTAACTTTATAGTGATTTGTTCAGTGGATTTAAAGTTCAGAGAAGATAAAAGAAGAAGGTAAGTACCCTATCTACACATCCATACTTACCTATTCCCTATTAACTTTTTTGTTCAGTAATGCATGTCTCACTCAAGATTGTCAAATTTCCTGATAGCTTGTATCACGCTTAATTTTCTTTTAAAGAGGCATATGTTACCTGTCATCGATTTTATTTAATTTGATTAAGGTTGTACCTACCATTGTGGAATCTTGTGTATCCTGTATGGTGCCCCAATCATTTTGGAATGTGCCAGAATACAGCATCTTAGTGAATTTTCTTAGAAAAAATTAACTAATGGGGAGATCCCGACTTTTGAAAAAAAAATTCGAGCTCGAACTAGGACCTTTAGAACCCATATAAGTTAGTTTCAATTTTTATATGTATATATATATATATATATATATATATATATATATATATATATATATATATATATATATATATATATATATATATATATATATATATATATATATATATATATATATATATATATATGTATATATGTATATACATATATACAAATATATACAAGCCATTTAAAAAAAAAGGAAGGTACGAGCCAAATTTTATCAAAATCGGCCCATTCCCAGACAGCACAGACACGTTCTGAGAATATACCAGGAATGTTTGGAAAGAATATTCAAACATCCCCAGAACATTCTCACAACGTACAATATATATTCATAGAACATTCTATGAACATGAGAATTGGACAGATTCTGTCATACTAATAAGGTTCTTAGAATGTTATTTATAATATTCTTATGAGCTCCCAGTATCTTCTGAGAATGTCCCACGAAGATTCAATGAATCTTCTCAAAATGTGCATACATATACTCATGGGAACATTGTGTTTTTAAAAAAGATATACAGGGTGTCTCGCATAAGAAACGACACAGAGCAGGGGCATGTAGGGTAACCTAAAATATGGTGATTTACCGCAACTTACTCCTATACTAGGGTGCATCCCTAAGAAGTTATAGGCCTTCAAAGTGGGGTTTTAAATTTTGAAAAAAAAATCAATATCTCAGTAATACTTCAACTTAGAAAAAACAAATTTGGTACACATTTTGGGTGTACCAAGAGCATTATTCGTTGGTGGGTAGAGTTCAATTGAAGCATTTAAAAGGGTTGAATAGTGGTGATGCACCCATAATGTGACAGAATTTCTTAACCTATTGACGGATCTAAAAAATTATTATTTCATTTTATGGGGAAGTAAATTATAAAACTTTTTTACTCGTGTTATTTTTCAAAAAACGTTTGTCGTTTTCAAGAAAAATCCAAATAACTAAAGACACATATTGTTAATGTTACTTAAAATCATCAAAAATTCAATAGATGCCTGTGAAATTATCATTTTGAAGAATTTCTATAACTTATCGATAGCAATTTTTTTATTTCTGTTATTCGAGTTGTGTGTTTTCTAATAAATTATACTTATTCACACTTTTTTTCTGATTGTCAAATTTGACCTACACATAAGTTTATTGGAAAATATTTAATTTTCGATGATTTTTAGTAAGATTGATAAAATGTTTCTTTACTTATTCATGTTTTTCTTGAAAATAACAGGAGTAACAAAGTTTTAGAGTAAAATTCCTCATAAAATGAAATATGTTCCTAAATCCACCACTCTGTTAAAAAATTATGACATTTTAAGGGTGCATTACCCCTAATAAACCCTGTCAAATGCCTTAATTGAACTCTACTTACCATTGATTAATGCTCTTGGTACACTCAAAACGGGTACTAAACTTGGTTTTTCTAAGTTATAGTATTAGAGATATTGATTTTTTTTAAATTTGAAAACCCACTGAAGGCCTATAACTTCTCAGGGGCGCAACTTAATATAGGGGTAAGTTGCGTTAAATCAGCATATTTTACGTTTACCTATATGCCCCTGCCCTGTGTCGGTTCTTATGAGAAACACACTGTATACATGTTTTGAATGATACAGAAATTAAGAAAATGCAAAGATGTGAAATATTGGATTTCTCTTCAAAGTTTACCAATTTTCCACGATTTAACTGGCCTTTTATATATTTTCCTATAAACAAGTCCGAGAGGCTAGAATTTCAACTTCAATCACTCTCCCTTGTTTAGGTTGCCATATTGTTCCAGTGGCTACACACACCTGTAAACTTAAGTTCAGATATGTAATAAGTCAACAATTCGAGTATTGCACGTTTATTCAAATTACGTATGTATTTATAACAAATACAAAGAAATGTCTGAATAAAATATTAATAAAACAATTAAAATTTCAATAACATAAAAATCAAATAAATAAAGATACAGTTCTTGGAGTTGACAAAAAATGTAATAGCCACATACAAAGTTTCCGAGATGAATAATGATGGTTACCCCCACTGAAGTAACTTGAAATTTGGCTTGACTATTGATCCTACAGGCTTTCAGTATGGGATTAAAATAATTGTGTTACACAATAGTACTTACACCTTTATAGAATATCACTAAATTGGACAGAACATGCCACAAAATCACACTAACTTGCACTGAAACAAAACTACAACTGTCATCGATCAGACCTTTTGACCATTCCCTTGTATGGTTGCTTTCTGCTCTGCTTCCGCGGACTTGATTTTGACATCTAAAGCTATTTCAATATCCCAATGCCCAATGTTTGTCACCAACAGCATGGATATTCTGGTTGTGAAGGCATACTTTGGCAAAGTGATTCCGTATCTGATAAATTGCAAGTTTTATTGTACATTCATCTTCCTACCATATGTCCAGGCCCACATTTTCTGCACTGTATAGTGATACTTCTTACAGCATTAACTTCTTTCACAGGAGTAAAAAGCCTGAGATGTTGGCTTAGACAATTCTATAGATTTGGTGTATTTTTGTACTTTTCCAGTCCATCCACATCAAACTGTGGTGGTTTATATTGCATTACTTAGGTACTATTGAACATAACACAATATATATTATACAATGTAGGTGTACCTAATTAGTAAGATGATTCAGTCTCAAGCAAAATTGACGAACCCATCATGAGTGTAAACTACAGGAGATGCTTTAAAACTTCTTTCTTTTCTAGGTATGTCTTAGTTCTTGATAACCTCACACCATGTTTTAGTTGCTTCTGTACTCTGGATCTATGTTGTTTGCAATTGCATAGTTCTCCGTGTTCACATCACATTATTATTTTTAATTAATTATGTTAGAATATAACCTTATAAAACGTTGTAACTACAGACCATTCTTTTGACATTACTTTTTATTTACGTATAGCGGCCATCTTGCCATCTTCCCTTCCCGGCGGCAAGGACATGCGCTCTGTGCCTAAAGAATTGATTGTCTAAATATACAATTTCGGATGTGTTTACCATAAACAGGTAACAGAATCAAACATGCAAAATAGTTACAGTTATAATTCTCACCACTATACCGTAATTATCATTTATCTTTTTCATTAAATTTTAAAGTTATATGATATTATAAGTACATCTCAAGCACATTCTGAGCGAATATTCGGTATAATAATCTATTCAAATATTCTCAGTATATTGATTAAGAATTTTCTTAGGATGTGATTGAATCAATATACTCAGAATATTCAAGATTGAAGTTTGTAATTCCATAAATGTTATTAGAACATTCCGAAACTAATATTCTGAAAAAAGAATGTTCTCACATTGTGAGAACATTCTGAGAATATCTTGTGCTGTATGGGTTCTTTTTTGAGCTATCGGTGTGATATATATATATATATATATATATATATATATATATATATATATATATATATATATATATATATATATATATATATATATATATATATATATATATATATATATATATATCACACCGATAGCTCAAAAAAGAATGGGCCGATTTTGATAAAATTTGGCTCGTACCTTCCTTTTTTTTTAAATGGCTTGGATAAATTTGTTGGCCAGGAAAATCGAAGCAGGTTTTCCGGGAAAATTTTGCGTTTTCTTTCGGAAAAAAATTTACATCCAAAAATAAAAAAGCTATGGTAATCAAATTGTACAGAAGTTTATGACATTAAAAGGAAACTACCAAAATTTAGATTTCTCTGCTACAGGAAAAAAAAAGTTATAAAAAAATATTTGTGCCAAATCATTTCTATGAAAATTCACCATATCGCACATGCTGCGTCCAGACTTTTTAGTGAATTTTTATTTTTAAAAAAAAATCACTAATAGAGAGGTATCGATGTTGAGACTGTGCAAAAAATTTTCAAATGAGCGCGATTTAGGACCCCTAGAACCCATATCCGGGGTCAGTTTCATTTTTTATATGTTTATATATATATATATATATATATATATATATATATATATATATATATATATATATATATATATATATATATATATTATGTATCCAACCCATAATTAAAAAAATAATTAACAGATTTTAATGAAACTCGGCAAGTGCCTTTCTTTTATTAATGGCTTGGATAAGTTCGTTAGCCAAGAAAATCTGACTAGGTTTTCCGGGAAAATTTTAAGTTTTCTTTCGAAAAAAATTTTTTCCTCCGAAAATTACAAAGCTATTTTAATGAAATTTGGTGGATATATTGCCTTGAAAAAGACCTTACTACATACTGAAACTAAACTTTCTAAGTGTATATAAAATTTAGTTTTTCAAATTTTTAGTTTTCTTTCGAAAAAAAATTTTTTCTCCGAAAGTTACAAAGCTATTTTAATGACACTTGGTGGATATGTTGCCATAGGAAAGACCTTACTACATACCAAAATTCAACTTTCTAAGTTTATTGAAAATTGAGTTATCTAAGTTTGAAGCATTTAATAAAAATTCACTACCATAACGCACTTGCTGCGTCCCGTCGTTTTATAGTATACACAAGGTTCCACAAGTAAACGTTAACCTACATTAGCCTAAAACCAGTGACAAAAATATTGAAAAATATACATAGTATAAATTAATAGGTACAAGGTAGCTAATAATAATAATAATGATCACGATTGAGACTTCTATGTATTTTAAATTAACGTGTTATCTTATTTAGATATAAATCGCATTGAAATCCTTAAGGGATTCTCTGACAATCTAAATGTAGGTATTGTCTAATTTGGTGTCCATGAATAATTATTATTGCAGTCCTAGGCACCAGTGCAAACTAAGAAAAGTCGCTTCGGTTACTATCAAAGAGGTTGTAACCTCTTTGGTTACTCCTACATACTTCATTATTTGTATTTGACGGAATCTGTTTGATGGAATATTATTGGTATTTTGTGGCTCGGATATACCATATACCTATAATAGTAATTGGCACAGCCCCCTAGAGCAGCAATAGTTCGAGACCCGACTTAATGTTACATAACGTTCTTTTGCGTTTGGAATGAATAGCACTCACTTCCGGTTCTACCGGAGTTTTTGGATTCTACATGAAATTATAAGACTGACCTCTTGTAAAAGTTGTTTCCTAATTTTCTTATTTTTTAAGTTTATATATATATATATATATATATATATATATATATATATATATATATATATATATATATATATATATATATATATATATATATATAATTGTAGAATATTCGCAGATATGACAACGTAGAAAGATGATTTATGTGTGGAACGAAATGCAAAGTATTGCTCTAAAAACTTTATTTTTCACACAATTATCTTCTAAATATACAGGCTGTCCCAGTCGTCTTATTTCTTCCATATCTTCCTTATTATTAGAGTTAGCGAAACATGTTTCAAATAAAAGTTGCTTGCTTTAAATTATAATGCATTTGGAAAATAATTTTAGCTTTCTGGCATTTCCGGTTACACCGGAAGTTATTACCAACTTCCTTATTTTAAATAGAATGTGCCATTTTTATTGCATTTTTAGAAAGAGAAAAAAAATTAATGAACTTTGTGTAGCACCGTTTATAGCTATCTCTAATATTTTCAGAAATATTTGAACTTTCTTTTGTTTCCGACCCAATTTAGGTGTTGATTTAAATGTGCCATAAGCCCCAAAGCTTATTATTAACCACTGAGTATTCAACTTTGGAACCTTAAGTACCAACACCCACATCTTTCAAACAGTCACTCAACGACTTCTATTAATTATACGGAGTGTCTGTTATTTACCTGAGAAACCCGCAAAATAATACGCGACATAGCTTGGTTTTTCAAATGGAACACATGTGTATTATTATCTAAACAAGTAAAGCTGTCAATTCTAGACAGACTATGTATAGGTGCCTATACCTAAAATGGATAGTTTTCAAGTTATGGGAGTAATTTCTTTTTCCTTTCTGTTGTAATATTTTAATAACGCAAAACTCCATATTTTTTTATAAAACACATATACGTTAGGCACTAATAGGGTACATTTTGTTATCTATCGATTCAACAGAGGTGTCCCTATAACCTATATGGTATATTATTTAAGTTACAGGAGTTTGTGTTTCCGCGTCTTCATCATAAGCTAGCTGTTAGTTACATGAGCCCCATAACTTGAAAATTGTTAATGTTAGGTATAGAGACCTATACATATTCGGTGTAGAATTGAAATCGTTATTTGTTTAGATAATAATATACAGGTGTTCCATTTGATAAAAAAAGTTATGTTGTTTTAGGGACTTTTCTCTTAAGAAAATATGCTATTCCGATGGGTCCAACTTTCAAATTGCCATAAAATTCTTTCAGATGGCCGGGAGTTGTCAATTATTTATACGTCATTACCTTCCTCTTGCTTTAAATCATGACCTCCTATGAAATGTTACATAGTCTCAAATTAAGTCCCTGAAAATAGGACTAGTTTTTTTCTGTTAGTGTGTTTATAATAAAAAAATGATACCACTCTGATATGCTAAATATAATAAAGATTTACACAAAGGTATGCATATTTATTTGCTTAAAGCTCTCAGAATTTTGTTAATTATGTCGCCATATTTTGTTTTTAAATAAGATCGTAGCCAGTCATGATTTAAAAAAGTGTATGATACTCTAAAATGTAACTCCAATGAAAATCCAATTAGAAATTGGAACAAAATATGTTCCTCCAAAATCGACACCGGCAGTAATCACTGTTAATTGAAATTCATATTTAGGGAGGTAGGATCCTTCATCTGACAATTATGTTGACACATTTGTTTGCAATTTAAATAGCCTGGGTAATTCTTTCGCAATCTTTAAAACACGGTAAGTTTAGTTGGACATTATAATGGACATGATGATAAAAAGGCTTATGCTGCATATTTCCCCTTATATATATATATATATATATATATATATATATATATATATATATATATATATATATATATATATATATATATATTAATATACTTACAGTACTGTTGTACTGGTAGCAAGTTCTATAATTTTGTTAACAATGTACAATTGGTAATCTATCCTCTAAATAGGTATCTAATAATTATAAAAATACCCTAACACCGAAACTAGATCCTTCTGCACTTAATACCCAAAATACCTCTTAATATTGATCATTTATCAGTGAATACGATTTTTATGCTTTCAGATGTCTAGTCGATCTAGAAAATTGCTCTTGTTGGCCTTACAGGCCAAGAACAATCACGCGTCCTTGCCGTTGAGAGAAGTGGCACACAATAGCGAACCATACTGTGGTATATTAAACCGACCGAAATATGAAACGACTGGAGGAACATTTAAAGATGACCAAAGAAAAGCAATTGAAGGTAAACTATAATTATTGTATACAGGGAAGAGCGTATTGAGGATGCAGTATAGGTATCTGAAAAACTATTTGGATTTTTTCTGAAAGTTCTCACACTTACGTTTTCATTATAGCTGACTTTAAGAAAAATACTGGCGTCTATATACCACTTCCGGTTATAATAGCTAGTAACTTAATTATTTCAAACACAATGTGCTAGTTTTTATTTCAATTCCATAACGGAATGAAAAATTAATGGGACTTTGTGTAGCATTGTACATAAACTATCTCTCATATTTTCGAAAATATTTGCCCTTTCTTTTGTTTTGCCTCAAATTAGGGTTACCAGTCGCTTATTTTTAACCATTGAACCTTCAACTTTGGAGCCTAATGTCTCAAAGAACAACTCTTTGGAACTGTCATTGAACAATTTCTATTGATTCTACAGGCATGCCTTAGTTAGCTACCAGTCTCGTAAAATAAGAGGCGACCTCACTTTTGTTTTTTAGATTAAAATAAGTACCCTTCCTTTTAAGCAAAAACAGATTGTAATTCGTTATAGATAAGATATAGGTGCCCCCATACCTATACTTTATAGTTTCTCAGATATGGGAGTATAAAGGGTTTCATGTTATTCTATTTGTAATAAGGAAGTTGATGGTATAACCGGAAGTGGTATGTAGAATATTTTTATTAAAGTCGGTTGTGATGAAAACGTAAATGTAAATATTTTCAGAAAACAAATCCAACTAGTTTTTCAGATACTTCTAATGCACGCTCGATATGCTCTTTCCTGTGTGGGTATAGTTTTGAATTTTATAAACTCAAAAGTGGCTCGCAGTTTTAGTTTTTGCATGTGTGTACATCCTTGGAAAGAGTTTCAAATATCGACTGCCTAGAATAATGTTATTCTGACTCCATTTTTAGCGAATTTTCTGAAAGAAAGTACGCTATTGCGATCGGCCTGACTTTTGAATTTTCAGAAAAATTATTCAGATGAGTGCGAATTAAGTGCCCTAGAGCCCATTTCCACCGTTCGTTCCGATTCATATAAGAATATAGTTTTTTTTATTTTTTGAAAAAAAGTAACTGTTTATCAAATGTTCCACTTTAGTCACAAATAATAGTGACATGTTTAAATTGAAGGTATTATGTACGGGATAACCAAAAAAATTGAAAACACTAAAATTATTTAAGAAATAAGTACCCTTAATATTGATTTTCCAGCAAAATGTCATTAGAATTTATTACTCGAGGCTACAAAATACAGTCAGATTCAAAACTTTATTTATATACCCGAAAATTGTAGACACAAAGTTTTTTTTTCTTCTATTTTTCGACATAAAGTGACTAAAATTTTCCGCTTTACCGACAAATAATTGGGTGTTAATATATACAACTTTTTGGACCAGCTTGGCTCACTGCTGCTTATATTTCTAACATACAAATGATTAGACTACTAAAGAAAAGACTACTACTGCTACGATAGTGTCTTTTATTTTTTATAAACATCTTTTACTCTCACGTGACCCTTAAAATTAAATACCATAGAATTTGCAGTCATTAAGTATAAATTCTCGATCGGCATTACCATTTCTCTTTGGACTATGGATGTTACGCTGCGTTTTGTTCTATTGCCAGAAAGTTTTTCATTTGTCGTGTATCTGTTTTGGTGACTGTTTCTGTTTTGTTGGTCTGGTATAGTTCCTGCATAAGGGTACCCACAAAATTTCCCCGACTCCGCATTTTTAGGAAATGACGAACAAATAACAACAGGCAGAAACCTATTAGCAATAAACAAAACGAATTAGCGGTGTTTAATTTTTTTTCAAAAACCTGAATTGCAGTCTAAACAAATGAAAATTATTAAATAGAAAGGAAAATTAAAACTGTTTTGCCTCAACCCATTTAGAAACTGCAGCCCCTAATAAGGTCAATATTGAAAATATTTAATTGGTAACCATCTTTCTAATATTGACGCATTTACATTACAATATGTAATGAGATATATTTTTGTTTTAGGGTACAAGATTCTTTTTGACTCAAGGGAAAACAGTTATTGCATTGAAAATAAGAAATCATCCAACCAGAATCTAAAAGAAGAAAAGAATGGTTTTGTCGACCAAAGCAAATCTGATAGCACAACCGTTTCTGAGGCAAATAATAGTGTTCTTGTAGAAGATACCTTAGGCAGTACCACTACTGAGAAACATAACGATAGCATGTGGGAGCATGAATTTTATAGTCACAATTCAGAAAGTCCAATTACTTTTGAAGATTCATCTACTGACTATGTGCCTTCGGATGAGTCCGAAAGTCAGAATTCTGATGTCACTTCGAGCTGCAATATAATTAAAAGAAAAAGAAAGAAGTTGAATGAAAAAAGAATTAAGCCGAAGAAACAGAATGGAAAGAAGCGAAATGGAAATCTGGAAACTTCAGAAGTGTTGCTTGAACCATCTTTGAGCCATCCTTATACCACTAATGAGGACATGACATATCAGAAAGTATCGCCAGGTATTGAAGAGGTTACGTCTTCTTCTGGTATAGGACCTATTAGAAATAAAACCATGATTGAAATTACATCATCAAAAATTTCTGATGGCAAAAGAGTAAGAAATAAAAAACACGCCTGCTACTACTGTAGTAAAACTGTACTCCACATTGCAAGACATTATGAATTAATTCATAAAAAAGAGACGGAAGTGTCAAAAATTCTGTCCCTCGAAAAGAATTCTCGTAAACGAAAAGTGATGTTTGAAGAGTTGATGAGGGCGGGCGATTTCTATTATAACAGCAACGTTTTAGCAACGAAGAATGGAGAGCTCATTTTGGTGAGGAGACCTACTGAGATAGAACTGAGGTCTATCACCTATAATTGTTACGGACCCTGCCCTTATTGCCTAGGGTACATGGTGAAAAAATATCTTTGGCATCATGTCAAATATAGTTGCAAGAAATTTAAAGATGAAAATATTGATTATTCTCAAGGACAACGACATATACTGGCAGAGAGCAATTCGATCTTGACGAGCATTTGTAACATTCAATTTCCAAATGCTTATCTCAACATATTAGATCAAATGAGAAATGATTCAGTTGGTGATTATTGTCGAGATGATGCCCTTATCACAAGATTTGGTTTTATGCTGTACGAAAAGTGGGGTACAGCCCAAAATGAGCTTATTAGACAAGGCATGAGACAGCTTGCTCGTCTAACTTTGGAAATGAGAAACTCTGGTATTCAAACACTTACACTTTCAGATTATTTAGTCCCCGAACGTTTTGATTTAATCATTGAAGCAACAAAGAAAGTGTGTGGTGCTATGGTTACAGAAAGACCAGAATTCAAAACGCCATCTTTGGCACTAAAACTAGGACATAACTTGAGGAAATGCATAAATATCCAAAGGGGAATCGCTCTGCGAAAAGGAGACTTAAAAAAGAATGAGCTTCTAAACAGTTTATTAAATCTGATGGATTTAGAATGGAGTATTCGCGTTTCATCTAATGCTTTGACGACCCTCTATAATAGGAAACTGAGTGTTGGCCAACTTCTGCCGATTACTTCAGACCTGAAGTGTCTTAATGACTATATAGAGGCTGAAACGCAACTGGCTATAAAAACCCTGAAAACTAATTGTACAAATTCTAACTGGCAGAGACTTGCAGTCCTCACATTGACCAGGATTATCCTCTTTAACAAACGTAGGTCTGGAGAAGCAGCAAAAATTACTATTACTCAGTATATGGGCAGGCCGGCATGGGAGGAACAGTGTCCTGAGGAGTTCAAAAACTCTCTCACAGAATATGAAAAAAAACTTGCGGAAAGGCTTACTATTGTGAAAATTATCGGCAAAAGAAACAGAAAGGTAGCCGTACTATTAACACCGCTTATGAAAGCCTCTGTAGATCTACTCATAAGCAGCAGAGATGCTGCTGGGGTTTACAAGGACAACCGATATGTATTTTCTAGAAGTGGCAATTCATTAGCAAACATGAGAGGTCATGATTGTCTTCGAAAAGTGGTTCAGGAAATTAAAGATCACCTACAGCAACCTAGCTACATATGTGGTACAAAATTAAGAAAATATATAGCCACGGTATGTCAAATGTTTTCACTTAATGAGAATGAAGTAGACTGGTTGGCCAGGCATCTGGGACATGACATTGGTGTTCACAGAGAGTTTTACAAATTACATGAAGACACAGTGGAACTCACAAAAGTCAGTAGATTATTGCTGGCTGTGGATAATGGAGAAGCAAGTAAATTTGCCGGAAAGTCTCTCCAGACTATACAGGTCGAAGGTGAGTAATCCAGATTACTGTTATACAACCTAATGCAGATTTAGTACATTTTCATAAACGGAAACATCATTATTCTGGCCAGTAGTTTTTAAATTTAGTTATTTTTATTAAAAATTGTACGGAGACATGTTAATTGGATGCTATATATATCTGCCCCATAAATTGATTGGGCACTGCAATTTTAATCTTTCGCTTGTAGCCACGGACAACATAGTATTCTCAAGAAGTTAAGAGAATTGTATCTATCTGCAAATTAAGTCGGATGTCATGACGGCTGCTTTGTCTGTATCCACCCTATTAGTGTGATGAAACATTATCATGTTAAAGTGAATTCTGGTTTGGCACTTGGTGAAGCATCATGTTAATAATTAAAAAAACACATCTTCATAAAACTTTTTTTGTAAATATCACCACCTGTTTTTTGTTAATCATCATCATCAGATTTGATTAAAATTACTGATTCCCTATTAAAATATTTCTAAATACATAATTTCTTTTTATTTCCACAGATTTGCCAGCATTCGAATTTCGAATTAGATTTGCATATAGATTACACAGTTGTGAAAATCCCAGTAAGTGGATTCAGTGTGTCGCAAATAAAACTTGAAATAGATAAAGATCATACACCCATGAAAGTAAAAGAATATACCACAAAGGGTTGGCCAAACCACAAACATGAATTTAAAGAAACAGTCAACATGGTTTTACCATTTTGGCGAATAAAAAAATGTACATGCAATAAATGGACTTGTGTTAAATAATAATGCTGTAGTAATACCGAAAACGCTGCAAAAAGAAATGGAAAAATTACATGTAGATTTTTTTGGAGTAAAATTCAATAGAACACAAGGTGTGGTGTATTGGCCTAACATGAATAGCCACATTCAGGATAGTGTCTAGTTGCATGACTTGTATGAAAGATCAAAATTCTCAAGTTACACGAGATGATAAGTTTACCATGGTATAAACTAGGAGCAGACATTTTTCATTTCAAGGAGAATAATTACCTGTTAATCGTAGACTATTATTCCAAATTTGTGGAAATAGTCTGGTTTAAAGATTTGACCACAGATATCATAATATTATGTTTCAAATCGCTGTTCGCAGGCATGGCATCCCGCAACAGCTGATAACAGACAACCTACCACAACTCAACTCAGTATACTTTGCAACATTCTGCAGTGAGTATGAATTTGAACATGCGACTTCATCACCGTATCATTAATAGTCTAATGGGCAAGCAGAGAGCAGCATTCATACTATAAAAAAGGTTTGCAAAATGTCATGAGAAGAATGAGGATGCATATTTACCACTGCTTCGATATAGAAAAACTCCAAAAAGCAACCTGGCTTCACCAGCACAATTGCCGTTTAATAGAAATTTGAATGATGTGTTACCAATAAGTGAAAAGTTTCTGGAGCCAAAAGTAGTAAAACAAAGTTTAGATTACCAGTCAAAAACGAAAATCTTCAACATAACATAAAAAAAAAAGAATTTATAAAGTTGGAGATTATATAGCTTTTAAAAAACATAAGAAGTCCAATAGAGAAAAAGGAAACATAATTGATAATGAACATAAGTTACCTCGTTAGGGATGGTAACAATGAAGCATACAGACGCAAAGATAAACCTTATTAAGCCTTTTATCGGAAAATCACATGGTAAAGAAAAAAATGAAGGAGAATATTGCAAAGCAACTTAATGAATTTCCGTATATTTTTCCTACTGAAATTATTGATAATAGGGTAGTTTCACAAAATAATGTAAGACCTAAAACTAAGTGAGATGTAAAACACGCTTTTACACGTGTCGCCATCTCGTTGCGGAACCAAGTAGTATGCTGCCACGACAGCTCCAAATAACACAGAATGGTAAAAAATAGAGAGTAGGTATAGATAGGCGGTTCTGGTGCCGCCACCCGCCACCCAGGTGTCGGGGTGGCGGAGCCACTGAACTGACTCAGTCGTCCTCGAGCTAACCCTAACAGCTCCGCCACCCACCACCGACCTAACACGAGCGCTCCGCCCCCGACCTAACACGAGCGCTCCGATCCCGAACTAACTTGAGATGACGTAAACAAATTCAAAATCCAGCTAACCTGTATTATGTAAAAGAGGAACCGGCATTTGAAATGACGTGTGTAAATATGGCGGCTAGCGCATGCGTACAATTAATTTTTTATTTGTTGGTTGAAGTCCTACGTGTTTGGTGTCATATCAGTCGTCTCAGTAAGCAGAATTCAAATTTAACATATGTACATGCGTAGAATACAATTTTTATTTGTTAAGTCTTATTGAAATCGGTTTGATTTAAATAATCCGTTAAAAGTATAGCTGGAAACAAGGTATACATCTAGTGGTAATGACCACACCGTTTTCAACTATGGCTATATTTAGCATTTCCCGAAATTAACCTTATTAGCCAACATATTTTCCTCGCAGCTGTTGAAATAACCTTGTGAGCAGTTCATATTTCCTGTTTGTGGTTTTATTTCCGTTGAATGACCTTAAAGTCATATGAAATAGATAAAACTCCAGATTTTTTTTGTATAAAAGGTTGATAATTTTAAATCAAAGGTGGGGATATAATTATAAAAACACCGAGTGACGTGCAAGCACATCAGTCTACAATCTGCTCACAGTAGTTATTCTTAGTAGTTATAGTAGTGTACTTGTTCTGTTCAACATGTATGGTATCGGTGGATCTGAGTCCTTCAGACCTGCTAATAACAGTGTTTGTGAAAATTGTTATTGGGGTAAAGTTGATGCAGCTATGCGCCAAGACAAGAAAGTAGAATGCTGTTGGAAACAAGGTATACTGTTAACCCCTCTCTAAGTGTTGCAATTGGTATATCAAACGCTGCTGGATTGATTCCAATAATTAAGATTGTAAATACAAGTCCGTATCCACCAAATCCAAATATAACAATCTCATCTGGCTCCTGGGAGTGGGACTATTTTATTTCAACACTAACAAAAGCAGCTGAAGAATACTTTACCAAAGGTAATACGATTGAACCTGAAAATATTGGAGTATGTACTGTCAAACCTATTAAAATTTTAGGCAGTAAAGGTATATCAATCTCAGATGATTCTACTACTTTTTATTTAACCGAAGATGCAGTTCAACAACTACTAGATCTGGTTGAAATCATCAACGAAAAGGTGAAGTTTCTAACTAATTTTAACTTTGATATTCGGCTTAGCGATTTCCTCTATTGTGTCGCTGATGTTCTCAAATGTGTTAATAAGAAGGAGCTACCGTGTGACGATGAAATAATAAAGCTTATAAATATTATGTTGAAAGATCAGGCTGCATGAAATGGTCT
Source organism: Tillus elongatus (assembly GCA_964006375.1). Classification (NCBI taxonomy): domain Eukaryota; kingdom Metazoa; phylum Arthropoda; class Insecta; order Coleoptera; family Cleridae; genus Tillus; species Tillus elongatus. The sequence goes on from OZ023268.1 coordinate 59,673,817, forward strand.
GGACTTCCAAGAACATATCTACACAACGATGAGGTGATTGAAGTTTCAACATATAACATGTCCAAAATTAAGAGTGATATGGTGCGCTATAAACTTATGTTCTTGTTTGATAATGGCACCCTTGATGAGACATCTGATTAGAGAACTCTCATATTAATCGATTCTTATCTGTTCACTTCAAATTATATTTCTATGTTTATATCAACTGGTTTTCTTATATGTCTTGCTATATTTATGCTGATGTACTTTTGTTTTAAATATAACATATATACTTAAAGGTATCTATCGTAAACATTTTTGTTAATAAAGATATATAAGCTGAAGATTTGTGTTTTTATTCATTAGTTAAGCACCTATAGTTAAGATGAGATGCTGTGAATCATGCTCGTTACAAGTGAAAAAAAAGAGTGCTTTATCTGGACATTTACGTAGTGAAATTCATAAATCAAAAGTATGTGAACCGTGGCAAGTTGAACATGTGCAGATGTTAACTCAAGCTTTTAAAAATAGAATGGCTACTTATCGTATATACGAAAAAGGTATTGATATTAAACAGTTTATGGAAACAATAAGACATAAAATGTTTCATCTGATGGAAGCTGCTTTAGCTAAGCATAATGAAATTAAAATGAATTTAGAATTGTTTGGTTGGTATGTACTCCAAAGTTGAAATAAAAAAGAAAGGAAGTCATTTAATACTAAAAATAAAAATGTTACAGTGTCAACTAATTTTGAAAGTATATATCAAGAATTCGTCGACGAAATTTACACAAAAGCTTTGGAGTTTGCAGAAGCTGAAAGCGGATGGATGTTGGAACAGCTAATGTGGTTGGAAATAAATATTAATAAATACAGCTTCAAACCATAGTGGTATCAACATCTATAAATTGTTCACTACACACTGTTAAACTCATTCAAAATTTAGTTGTCGTAGAGGTAAGACGTGCTTCAGTTAACTCTAACGTATCCAAGTGCTCAGTAGTGTTTAAAATGGCTACATTAAGTGATGTGTGTTACCAGATAATCAAAGATAACTTCTGGTATGGTTTATTTGGAGACTTTCAACTAATTATCGATAAGAACACTGGTTATTTTAATGCGACTAAACTGTGTAAAAATGGTGAGAAAAAAATGTATCATTGATTGCAAAATAAGAAAACTAAAGAGTTGATTGCCTATTACAACGGTCAGCTAAAGAAACAGTTAGGTAGCCGGAATACCGATACCCTAAATATTTCAACCGAAGGAGCCCACTTAGAGTCATCTCCCGGGGCTCGGAATACCGATGCCCTAGAAGTGGCGGAAGCAACATCTCAATTAACACCAACAACCGCTACATACTTGGTGAACTTTGGTGGAAGACAAGCTGAAAACAACTTGGTATCTAGTACATATGTCTGCAAAGATTTAATATTAAATTTGGCTTGTTGGATATCACATCGTTTCTATGAAACGTGCAACCAAATTATTTTTGATTTTTTCGTAAGTGAATTTAATCAAAAATACAAGGATAACCTCAAAGAAATTGAAGTGAAATTAATGGAGATAGATGATGAAGTGCAGCGTATGCGAGAAACAAATGCTAAAATCACAGAACATCTTGAAGATATATCTCCAAAACCAAGCAACCCTGGAAAACTTTGTGTTTTTGGTTTACTTTCAAGAAATGAGAAGGATGCTACCTATCCATATCATGCTGTAAGGACTCAGAAGAAAAAATTTAAAAGAGCTGTCAAGAACTTTAAAAATAAACACCCTGATTCCGAAGTAGTTTTAAACATGTTGTATGATCCAAATTCTGTAAATCTCTTTAACAGAATAAAGACCGAAGTCGAATACCTCAAGGCGAAGAGAAACGATCTACATATAACATATGTACCGCAGGAGAAGTTTATTCAGGATATTATCGATTTATGACATAAATTGTAATTGTTCACTTGGCTTAATTGTATGTAACCAGATGAAAAAATAAAATAACATTATTTTTAATAAAGACTTTTATTTTATTCTAAGTAAAGAGTGCTTTCTCTGACATTTACGTAGTGAAATTCATAAATCAAAAGTATGTGAACCGTGGCAAGTTGAACATGTGCAGATGTTAACTCAAGCTTTTAAAAATAGAATGGCTACTTATCGTATATACGAAAAAGGTATTGATATTAAACAGTTTATGGAAACAATAAGACATAAAGTGTTTCATCTGATGGAAGCTTGAATAATTCTGTTGACCAGCGAGGTGTATACCCCTTTTCAAATTGAGCTTTTGCTTTACTTATACGTACATCACCCATTTTAAATTTATTTTTGTTAAACATTTTCAGATTTGAGTAAACTTGTTTCAGAATAGCTTTTTCATTTTTCTTGTTAACATCTTGAGGTTTTACACCAGTTGTTCGATGAACAGTAGCGTTGTAAGCAGCAGTAACGTCAGGTAGTGTATTAATCCACTTGTAGGAACCAATCAAGTTGAAATTTTTATAGATCTTCTCTTTCAAGGTATGTATGACTCTTTCCACCATTGCAGCCTTCTTCACACTATAAGTGCTGTAGTGATTAATGTTATATTTTTTCATTAAGGCGTTAAATTTAGAGTTATAACTCGCGGCCAAGATCAGACTGGATGTTAGAGGGTGCCGTACTATTAGCTAAAATATCAGCCATAGCTTTAGTCACTTCTTCAGCATTTTTAGATTTGAGAGGGCGAGTCCACGCATACTTTGAAAAACAATTAATAATCACTAAAATATACTTGTAACCAGAGTTTTCTTTGTAGTAGTCTGTAAATTCAGCTAAATCAATCTGCCACAAGTCGTTCAAACCTTTTATTATTGTACGTCTACGTTTAAAATTGATTCTTGCTGGCATGTACAACTCATTAATTATTTGTTTTTTAGCATCAGATGGTTCAACTGTTTTGCGCTTCATGGTGATGTTGAATTTAAAAGTATCCACTTATCATGTAAATCTTTTAGTTTACCGTCTATTTCTACCAGCTTATTCTTTAGCTTCTTATTCTTTAACACATCAATATCTTTTAAAACTTGAGCAGTTATGTTCTTAGCTAAAATTTTCAATTTATTTTCAAATTCGCTTTTTAAATCTTCCAACTCAGGCTTGTGTACAGCTTCAAGTAGTATGGCAATGATTCTTTGTTTAACCTCATCTTTGTTCTTCTGATAGTCGTCTATCCATACATCAACAAATTTTTTATTTACACCATCTGTTGAATCGGCTGGATCAGCGATGTTACACAATCTATGGCTTTGCAAATCAAAATCACCACTAGTAGTTCTTGGGAAAATCTCTCTTTCAATAATTTTAAACTTAGAAACTTTATTGGATTGGGAACGTCCGAACTTATCGATAGACATTTTTATACTAAGCACTAAGGTAGGTATGTCTGTGATATATGTAGGTATACTAGGCAATAACACCAACCTCCTTCAGTTCTTCAATGATTGACTGAATTTCATTGTTATGAGCATTATTACCAGCAGCTTGGGAAGCTACTAAAAGTCTAAGTCTATCAACCAACTCATTTATGTCATTCCAATACACATACTCTGTTTGTTATTTTGCATCATATAGTTGTTAGTGCTGATTTTTCTATTGCTGACATTCTGAGCTCTAGGTTTTTCGTCAAGACGTATGTCGTAACCAAAACCTTGAGGAGTTGAGGATCTTCGCCCTCTTGGGTTTATAACTGGTTTTATTAGAGTAAGATACTTTTCCGAGGAGCAACCCTTGGTTCGTGCGTTGGGATCGTAGTTCATTTTATGAACACTAGTTGCTTCTAGAATATCTCTATAGTGTTGAAGATCGTCATAAGTATACCCCCTAGGTGTTTTCATAAATATCAATTCCAGCAGACCTTGTGTTTGAGGATATCTCCTTTGACCTAGTCGAATGTCAGTATCAGTAAAGTCCAAGTGTTTGTTGCCAAGACTCCAGCTACCAGTATCTTTAGCGTAGCGAGCACCATACGCTTGATCAATGGTAGCAAGTCTCGGTGGTTCAGTAAAATACTTGTCTACATAATACCGAACTCGTTCAGGATATTGCTCCAAAAATTCTTGATATGCCGGCTTGTTTGTGATAGTTTGTAGATCTGTCTCAAGCTCTTCAAATGTTGGGATATCCTCATCGGAACTTGTCTCCTCCCCTGGTTCGGCTTCAAAAACTTCATGGTCTTTAAGGAACTCAACTTTGGGTTTCTTTTCTGGTACCGCTTCTTCTTTGATTTGTTCAGCTGGTGACTGCAGTTTAAGCGTTGATGTATTTTTAGATATTTCACTCAGTGAGTCAACAAGTGGTTTATATAAACGCTGTAGGGCTTCATCATTCTCAGCTCTACCAAGCTTAAGCATTAAATGTTTTTTTCGAATGTTTTCAGCAAGTTGTAAAATCTTTTTCTTAATTTTTCTCTCTTGGTTACTCATCAGCTCCATCTTGCTAAAGTTATTTATTTCAAACAACCTGTCGACCTGATGTAAGCAACTTGTTAGTTGATCGTGCTAAGAGATACAAACTGTTTGGTGGTTTAAGGTGTACTAGCTTTGAAGTGGATGCATGTCTACCTATCTAGTGTTATGTATCTATCACGACAACTGGTAAACAGCTGTTCTTCTAGACAGGTCTTACAGCTGTCCTGCTAAACAGCTGTCCTGTTAGACAGCTGTCTAACAGGCGGTAGTTATGCAGTTGATTTGATAGGTTTTCACACATACAACCACATACCTAACATATATAAAGGTAAAAATAAATTTTATGTAAAAGAAGGAGCTGCTTGGAGAACCATAACGATACCTACTGGTGCATATGAAATAACACATTTGGAAAACTTGCTTCAAAATGAGCTTGTTGGTGCTACAGCAACACGTGAACAAAAGCAGCTAGCTTTGATTCTAAGACCTAATCCGAACACCATTAGATGTGAAATAAAGTGTTTCACAAGTATCAGTTTTGAATCTGATGATTCGATTGGGCGAATGCTGGGATTTTCAAAGCAAATTCTTCAACCAGGTGTCTTCCATGAATCTGATTTACCTGTTGAAATAGTGGATGTTAAACAGATTCGTATAGAAACTAATATTGTGTCTGGTTCTTACTATAATGGAAAACCTTCACATACGTTATATGAGTTTGCACCGATGGTCGATCCTGGTTATGCAATCGATATAAAACCTAAGAATCTAATTTATTTACCAGTAAACAAACGAGAGATTTCAAATATAAGCATCGACATCGTGGATCAAGATTCAGTTCCTGTAAACTTTCAAGGTGAAGAGGTATCTGTTCGCTTAGAGCTTAAAAAGATTGCCTAGAATGCTAGTCTTTAAAGATATAAAAGCAAGCGAATCTACCAAAACAAATTTTGTACAGTCAGCTCCTTTGAAGCATACACTTCGTTCCGATAATATTGAATTCCTTAAAAGTCTTGGTTATCATGTCATCAAAACTAGAAATATTCAAAGACCCCAAGTTTGACGACTCCATTGATCGAGAAGAACTTAGGTCTTACTATTCATCAACTAAATCGTTTGGTAACAGCGATGAAGTTGAAATAAACATCAATCAGCAAGATGCATTCGTATGTCTAGCAGAGTCAGCTCTAATAATAGAAGGTGCTCTGGAACCTCAAGCAGTACAAAATGCTGCTGGTGTCTGCCACATGTCAAATAACGGAGGAGTAGCTCTGTTTGAATCAATTATCTATGAATTAAATAACAAGGAAGTGGAGCGAGTACGAGATCCATACACCAGAACAAACATCAAAACTCTGCTTTCGTTTAGTAAGAATGAAGCGAAATCTCTTAGCAATGCTGGGTTGAATGTATCATCAGATCACATCACCTTAAACGATAACAAGTTTCACTTGCTCCTACCTCTTTGGTTCCTCTTCAGTTTCTTTCATCACTTTAAAGGAGTTCTCTGTGGTAAACATACTTTCCGATTTACGAGAGCTCGAAATGATGCCAACAGTTACTACAGTACTGGTACAGCAAGATCTAAGATAACTGTAACCAACATGTTTTTAAAAGCAAAACATGTATTTCCAAACGATCAAATGAAGTTGGAACTGATGGATAAAATAGCAAAAGACACATCTATATTTCTTGCATATCGCAAATGGGATATATATGAGCTGCCAGCTCTCAGGGATATTAATAAAGATGTGTGGTCTATTAAAACTACAACCAACTTAGAAAGACCTAGATATGTGATTATAGCATTTCAAACAGATCGGAAAGATAACGTAGGCAAAAAAGGCGACTTCTTCGATAACATCGGTATGGTAGATCTACGAGTGTTCCTAAATTCAGAATGCTACCCTTATGAAGCTATGAATATAGATTTCGAAAAATCAAAATATGTTGAAGCCTACCAGATGTATACAGATTTTCAAAAACGTTTTTATTATAAAACCATGTCGGAGCCTATTTTAAGTTATGATGAGTTTAAAGATCGAGCTCTATTTGTAATCGATTGTCAACACCAGAATGAATCAATCAAGTCTTCAACAGTCGACATCAAAGTGGAGTTTATGAGTAAAGACAATTTTGCTCCGAGAACTAGAACACTGTTTAGTTCTTCATGATTGTGTATTTGAATATAAACCTCTAACTGGTATAAGAGCCATTATGTAATAATTTTGTATGTAAATCATATTAATCCTAATAAATTAATTGTATTAAAATCGAATGTTTTATTTCTAACCTTAAACCGTTGCCAACTCTAAGAAACAAATTTGGTGGGTTTACGATATAAAAACTATATAGCAAAAACTTATTTTTCAATTTTATAATAAAATAATTTGCACCAAATAATTTCTATGAAAATTCGCTACCGATTCTCTATTTAAACTAAAGCCGTCATATGATCTGGGCATTCACCTATCATATCAGCCGGAAGCCGGCGATAATGAAACGGTTACTCAGCTGGTGTAATATTTAAGCGTTTGAAATGAAAACACGTTTTGTTTAAATGTGATTTAATTCGATCGACTTCATTTACATCCTACATACGACAAGTGATTTATATTAATTATAATGAGAGAATTTATATACTTCTCAGGTTAGGTTTGATAAGTGGTTTATATTTTATTACTAATAATTAAATTCTTATTACGCACGTTATTTTAAATGTTGGTTCCTTGTTTCATAATACAGGTTAGTTGGATTTGAATTTGTTTACGTCATCTCAGGTCAGGAGCGGAGCGCTCGTGTTAGGTCGGTGGCGGGTGGCGCAGCTGTTCGGGTTAGCTCGAGGACGGCTGAGTCAGTTCAGTGGCTCCGCCACCCCGCCACCTGGGTGGCGGGTGGCGGGTGGCGGCACCAGAACCGCCTATCTATACCTACTATAGAGACTGTGTACAACCAAGTAATAATTTAGTAAATTGTCAGCCATGGCCGATTTCTTCCGCAATATACGGACAAAGTATGTAAGGCTAGGCATGTTCTCACCACAATTAGAACCGTCGACCGGTTTCGCTCTAATTAGAGCTCGTCAATACAGCATAATAATTGCAGCGAAACTATACGTATAGGGTAATACCGCTATGGAAGTCAGCCTCCCAAAACTGAATGTGATGTAAAACACGCTTTTACACGTGTTGCCATCTCGTTGCGGAACCAAGTAGTATGTTGTCACGGAAGCTCCAAATAACACAGAATGTTGAAAAATAGAGACTGTGTACAACCAACTAACAATGTAGTAAATTGTCAGTCCTGGCCCACTTCTTCCCCAATATAGGGACAAAGTATGTAAGGCTAGATGTATTGTCACCACAATTAGAACCGTGCAGCGAAAATACACCTATAAAGTAATACGGCTATGGTAGCCAGCCGCACAAAACTAATTGAGATGTAAAACACGCTTTTTCACGTGTCGCCATCTGGTTGCGAAACCAAGTAGTATATTGTCACGTCCAAATAACCGTAGACCGGTTTCGCTCTAATTAGAGCTCGCCAGTACGGCATGGCATACTAATTGCAGCGAAAATAGACCAAAACTAAGTGAGATGTAAAACACGCTTTTACACGTGTCGCCATTTCGTTGGGGATCCAAGTAGTATGTTGTCACGGCAACTCCAAATAATACAGAATGTTAAAAAAGTAGAGACTGAGTACAACCAACTAACAATTTAGTAAATTGTCAGCCCTGGCCCATTTCTTCCCCAATATAGGGACAAAGTATGTAAGGCATACTAATTGCATACTAATTGTCATATACGTGTCGCTATCTCGTTGTGGAACCAGGTAGTATGCTATCACGGAAGCTCCAAATAACACAGAATCTAAAAAACAGAGAGTGTTTACAACCAACTAACATTTTAGTAAATTTGTCAGTCTTGGCCCATTTCTTCCCCAATACAGGAACAAAGTATGTAAGGCTACCATAGCCGTAACAACATACTACTTGGTTCCGCAACGAGATGGCGACACGTGATAAAGCGTGTTTTACATCTCACTTAGTTTTGCGAGGCTGGCTGCCATAGCCGTATTACTTTACATGTGTATTTTCGCTGCAATTAGTATGCCGTACTGACGAGCTCTAATTAGAGCGAAACCGGTCCCTGGTTCTAATTGTGATGAGAATACATCTAGCCTTACATACTTTGTCCCAATATATTCGGGAAGAAATGGGTCAGGGCTGACAACCTACTAAATTGTTAGTTGGTTGTACACAGCCTCTACATGTTTAACACTCTGTGTTATTTGGAGCTGCCGTGACAACATACTACTTGGTTCTGCAACGAGATGGCGACACGTGTAAAAGCGTGTTTTACATCTCACTTAGATTTGCAACGCTGGCTAACATAGCGATATTACTTTATAGGTGTATTTTCGCTGCAATTAGTATGCCGTACCGGCGAGCTCTAATTAGAGCGAAACCGGTTTACGGCTCTCAACGTGGTGAGAATACATCTAGTCTTACATACTTTTCCCTATATTGAGGAAGAAATGGGCCAGGGCTGACAATTTACTAAATTGTTAGTTGGTTGTAGACAGTCTCTATTTTTTAACATTCCGTGTTATTTGAAGCTGCCGTGACAACATACTACTTGGTTCTGCAACGAGATGGCGACACGTGTAAAAGCGTGTTTTACATCTTACTTAGTTTTGTGAGGCTGGATACCATAGCCGTATTACTTTATAGGTGTATTCTACCGCCAAATACCTCGGGGTTTACCTCGACAAACGCTTAACATGGCGCCCCCATTTCCAGCATGCCCGACGAAAAGCCTCGATGTTTATCTCGAAGCTGTTCCCACTTCTGAATATAAATTCCAAATTGTCCATGAACAAAAACTGATCATGTACAAAGTCGTAATCAGGCCAGCCTTGACCTATGCATTCCCTGCATTTGCCGCTGCGGCCGCCACACACATCAGGACCCTTCAAATCATCCAGAATAAAATTCTGAGAATGGTTACCGGAGCGCCATGGTTTGTCAGAAACAGTTAGATTCACCCTGATCTGGAAATGCCTTCGATACTTGAGTTTATAACTCAACTATCTACAACTCAGTTCTCAAAAGTCGCTTCTCACCCAAATGCTCTTCTCCGTAGTGCCGCGGACTACGATGTGCAACTTCCACATAGACATAAACGTCCAAAGCTTATACTTACCCGCTAACGCCCCCGCGGCAAAAACAGAATAGAAACATTAAAACCCAAACGTCATTTTGTGTAATGTTTCAGGCGGAGGTAGGGACTAAGGTCCGGCACTCCAGGGAGCGGAGTTTTAGTGAGTAAGAGTCTCACAGTACCTCAATATACCACGCACTACGGTGTCGTGAATGAGGTCTGCATGATGCATTTATCCCTTCTGTATCCAAAAACAAACTAAAAACAAACAAAAAGGTTTATTTTCGTTGCAATTAGTATGCCGTACTGGCGAGCTCTAATTAGAGCGAAACCGGTCTACGGTTCTAATTGTGGTGGGAATACATCTAACCTTACATACTTTGTCCCTATATTGGGGAAGAAATGGGCCAAGGCTGACAATTTACTAAATTGTTAGTTGGTTGTACACAGTCTCTTTTTTAACATTCTGTGTTATTTGGAGCGGCCGTGACAACATACTACTAGGTTCCACAACGAGATGGCGACACATGTAAAAGTGTGTTTTACATCTTACTTAGTTTTGCGAGGCTGGCTACCATAACCGTATTACTTTATAAGTGTATTTTTGCTGCAATTGGTATGCCGTACTGACGAGCTCTAATTAGAGCGAAACCGGTCTACGGTTCTAATTGTGGTGAGATTACATCTATCCTTACAATGTATAACCTACTACTAGGTTCCACAACGAGATGGCGACACATGTAAAAGTGTGTTTTACATCTTACTTAGTTTTGCGAGGCTGGCTACCATAACCGTATTACTTTATAAGTGTATTGTTGCTGCAATTGGTATGCCGTACTGACGAGCTCTAATTAGAGCGAAACCGGTCTACGGTTCTAATTGTGGAGAGATTACATCTATCCTTACAATGTATAACCTATAAAATAAGATGAAAATGAAACCTCAGGAAGGGAAGGAGGAGATAGATAGATCAAATGTTGGTTGGTTAGAAAATGAAACTAGTATAGGTGAAGACAGACCTGTTCATCCTAGAGGTGAGGAAAGTGAAAGGGAGAGCTTAGAACGTAAAATAGATGAGCAAAGCAGTAGGTATAGATATCCGGTTCTGGAGCCACCACCTTCCACCACCCGGCTACTGCGCCGGCGCGAAGCGCCGGAGTGACGTCATAAAGGACAGGGCCGGGGCGGAGCCCCGCCCACTTGGGATAAGCCCCATACGTGACCACACCCCCGACACGCCGTGACCACACCGCCGACACGCCCCGACCACACCCCAGCCACACCCCGGCCACTCCCGGCCACACCCCGACCACCCCCCACCACACCCGACCACACCCCGAACACGCCCCGACACACCCCCGACCACACGCTAACCGGCGGTAGGGACGTCATAGTGACATCACTGGACAGTGGGCCAATAGGGGACAAACCTGAGATGACGTGATCGAAGATGACGTCCAAGATGGCCGACCAGAAGCGAAAAACGTGGGAAATTTAAATAATTAAACGACAGATGGCTCCACCTGTCAACGTAAGAGGACCCACCATTGTGATTTTTGTTGGTGTGATGTACGCAAACATAACTTTTTTTATTAAGCGGTGTAGAGGTATAGTGTTTGGTGTCATGTTACTCGCCTCGGCAAGTAGAATTCAAATATGAAAGTTTACGCATGCGCAAACCAACTTTGTAGTTTTTAAAGTTAACCCCTACGTGTTTGGTGTCATGTTAATCGTCTTGATGAGTAGAAGCCAAATTAGGCAACATGGTTCCTGTCTTGATGAAATCGAAGCAAACAAACACCGGATGTTTGCGGTTTGCAAGTCTGAGCACGCTCGTAGGAGAAAGTTAGAATATGCGACTACCAGACATGTTTAATCAAGCAGAATTATCTAGATGTATGAGTATTCCGATTGTCCCCCTGTATGTTTTTCATTGAAAAACAAAAATACCAAAAGACCTATCGATAGTTAATATCGTTGTTTCTAAACAACATACTCGTTTATAACCAGTTTTAAGATCATAACTATATATTATAGTATGCTTTGATACAATTAAAGATATTTCACTACGTATATGTTTTGATTTGATTAGAATTCCTATTTACATCGAAGCAGTGTAATAATTAGAAGAAAGATATACCAAACAGCATTTATTAACTACAAAGTAGAGAGGTCGTCACAGGTCAATTTAACAATTGATAGTTGCATCCCATTCATGCAAAAATTTAAAAACAAAGGCTATTTTCCATATCTAATTTACTAAAGACAATAGCCAGATATGCGTGTATTGAGAACTGCATTTCATTGAAACGTATAAATGGTCAGCACATTTAATCATAATTACAGTTGAAACATTATTATGGAGAAAATCATAAGTGTTGTTGTTCGCTCTTTTTTTGGCTGCGGATAATTATCCAGTAGCTCAAAAATCATAAGTGATCGCAATAGATTTTTAAAGTTTACACAGAAGCCAAACAGAAAAATACAACCAATGAGAGTACATGAAGAGGGGGGAAGAGGGCAGCGAAACCTATTAAATAACAAAGCATGCAGCAATAAGGTTAGTTCAAAGCTAAATGTTGAAGATACTCGGTGTACGTAATTATAATTGTATCAACATGTTGTACGATGAGAGTAATGATTCTCGAGTCACAGATCCAGAACATAATAGAAAACGGTCTAATATAGACGAAAATGATGGTCCTGAGAGCATCAAACCTGCTACTAACGATGTTTGTGAAGATTGTTATTGGGGTCAAATTGATGCAGCTCTGCGACAGAATATTAGTGGGATTAAGCAAGAAAGTAGAATGCTGCTAGAAACAAGATATACCATTACTTCAACTCTAAGTGTTGCAATTGGTTTATCAAAAGCGGCCGGAGTGATTCCAATAATTAAAATTGTAAATACAAGTCTATATCCACCAAGTCCAAATATAGCAATCTCATGAGCTCATGGGAATGGGATTATTTTATTTCAACACTGACAAAAGCAGCTGAAGAGTACTTTACCAAAGGTAATAAGATTGAACCTGAAAATATTGGAGTATGTATCGTCAAACCAATTAAAATGCTAAGCAGTAAAGGTATATCAATCTCAGATGACTCTGTTACTTTTTATTTAACCGAAGATGTAGTTCAACAGCTACTAGATCTAGTTGAAATCATCAACGAACAGGTGAAGTTTCTAAGTAATTTGAAGTTTGATATTCGACTTAGTGATTTCCTCTATTGTGTTGCTGATGTTCTCAAATGTGTGAATAACAAGGAGCTACCGTGTGACGAGGAGGTTGGAAAACTCATAAAAGTCATGTTAAAAGACGGTGAATCAACATTCCGAGTTTGTATGTTAGAATGCTTACACTTTGCAAAGAATCAAATAGTTAATCGTTTTAAAGAAATACACACGATATACAATGGCCCATTTTAAAGCAGGTTTCATCATCCTGACCGCCCTAAGTCAAAATATGTTTTATATCTACAAACCACCATATGTTACAGAAGTGAGAATTTGTTTCGATGACGATAACTGTATGAAATGGTTTAGTCTTCCAGCAACATACCTAAACAACGATCAGATGCTTGAAGTTTCAACATACAACATATCCAAAATTAAAAGTGATATGGTGCGCTATAAACTTATGTTCCTGTTTGATAACGGTACCCGTGATGAGACACCTGATTGGAGAACACTCATATTAACTGATTCATATCGGTTCACTTCAAATTATATTTCTATGTGTATATCACCTGGTTCTCTTGTATATCTAACTATATTTATGTTGATATACTTTTGTTTTAAATATAACACTGTAATTAAAGATATATATCGTAAACATGTTTGTAAATAAATATAAATAAAGTGAACACACATGTTTCATTTATTAGGTAAGTAAGACGTGTGAAACATATAGTAAGAAACACAAGTTTAAACCGTAAGTGGTGTCAACATCTATAAATTGTCGTACACACTCGTAAGCTCATTCAAAAATTTAGTTGTCGTAGAAGGAAGAAGTGCTTCAATCTGCTCTATATGTTCAAATGGCTACATTAAGTGATGTATGTTACCAGCAAATTAAAGACAACTTTTGGTATGGTTTATTCGGAGACTTCCAATTAATTATTGATAAGAACACTGGTTATTTCAATGCGACAAAATTGTGTAAAAATGGTGACAAAAAAATGTATCACTGGCTGGAAAATAAGAAAACTAAAGAGCTGATTGCCTATTACAACAGTAAGTTAAAGGAACATTTAGATAGCTGGAATACCGATACCCTAAATAGTCCAACTGAAGGAGCCCACTTAGAGTCATCTCTAGGGGCCCGGAATACCGATCCCCTAAAAATGGCGGAAGCAACATCTCAATTACCACCAACAACCGCTACATACTTGGTGGACTTTGGTGGAAGACAAGCTGAAAACAACTTGATATCCGGTACATGTCTGTAAAGATTTATTAAATTTGGCTTGTTGGATATCCAATCGTTTCTATGAAAAGTGTAATCAAATTATTTTTAATTTTTTCGTAAATGAATTTAATCAAAAATACAAGGATAACCTTAAAGAAATTGAAGTAAAATTAATAGAGATAGATGATGAAGTGCGGCGTATGCGAGAAACAAATTCCAAAGGCACAGAACATCTCGAAGATATATCCCCAAAACCAAGTAACCGAGGAAAAATATGTGTATTTGGTTTACTTTCAAGAAATGAGAAAGACGCTACATACCTATATCATGCAGTGAGAACGCAGAAGAAAAGTTTTCCTAGAGCTATCAGAAACTTTAAAAATAAACATCGCGATTCCGAAGTGGTTCTAAACATGTTGTGTGATCCAAATTCTATAAATCTCTTCAATAGAATAAAGACCGAAGTAAAATACCTGAAGACGAATAGAAACGATCTACAGGCAGCAGATGTACCACAGGAGAAGTTTATTCAGGATGTTATTGATTTACGTCATAATTTTTAATTGTTTACTGAGTTAAATTGTAATATATGTCATATGGAAAAAAATAAAAAAAACATTAATTTTGACAGACTTTTGTTCTAAGTACATTAATACATTAAATATAAACTTATTTAACATCATCTGCATTTATCCAAGAAACATACATCACCCACTGTAAATTTATTCTAATCAAACACTTTAATATTTGAGTAGACTTATTTAACAATAGTCTCGTCATTTGTCTTACTAACATCCTGATGCTTTACACCAGTTGTGCGATAAACAGTAGTGTTGTAGGCAGCCGTAACATCGGTAGCCAAAGGCAGACCAATCTCTCCAAGGTACAACCAACGACAGACAACTATCTAGCAGGATAGACAGCTGTATAACAGGATAGACAGCTGTCTAACCGGATAGACAGCTGTCTAACAGGATAGACAGCTGTCTAGCAGGACAGACAGCTGTCTATCAGGACAGACAGCTGTCTTACAAGACAGACAGGTGTTGGACAAGTGTCTAACACGACAGACAGCTTTCCATGCTAACGAATTTTATAAAATTATTCAACGAAACAATCGTCTTAAATGTATGTCATAATCTATTCCGAAGGAACCAGCTTTCTAGGTCATACATTCATCATCCTAAGTGTTCTTCATTCCTTCACCCTCTGATGAATCCACCGTGTTGACGAAACAATCGTTCCTCAGACCAATCATCTCACCAGCATCTCGGTTAGTTGCACACCTCTGACCTGCCAACAATCATTCCTCAAACCAATCATCTCACCAGCCAGGTTAAACCCCTCCACCCTGTGACGTCACCAACTGTGACGACACTGCACGTATGCGCGTATGACGTCATCTCAGGTTAGACCTCTCCACCCTGTTGATGTCATCTCAGGTTAGACCCCCTCCACCCTGTGACGGCAACGTCGGGTCGGAACAGCAGCGACGCGTGGCTGTAGATTTAGGCAAAGCAATTTAAAAATATAGTTAGATAAAAAACGAACTAAAAAAAAAGAGGCTGAATTTCTAGGACATGTGGTAACTCCAGACGGGATCAAACCAAACCAAAAGAAATTGGTGCTATAAAAAAATTCCCTGTACCCAAAATGCTAAAAGAAATAAAACCAGTTTTAGGACTTGTAGGTTACTATAGAAAATTTATAGAAAACTTTGCACACGTTACTAAACCTCTAACCAAATGTTTGAAGAACAACTCAAAAATTAATGTAAATGACGAAGAATACTTTAATGCCTTTAATTCATATAACCGCATATTAATGAACGCACCCGTACTTGTTCCCCCGCATTTTTCAAAAGAATTTATTCTTGCAACAGATGCATCAAATTTTGCTATCGCCGGCATATTAAGCTAAGGAATACCGAATTCATACCAACCTATATCATATGCAAGTAGAACATTAAATGACACAGAATCTAGGTACTGGAATATCGAAAAGGAACTGTTAGCAATAGTTTGGGCTACTAATTATTTCAGACCTTATTTATACGGTAGGAAATTTACAATTTACACGGATCATAAGCCACTAAAATGGCCATTTTCTTTAAAACGATCACACTATAAATTAATGAGATGGAGATTAAAATTAGAAGAATACGATTTTAAAATTGAATACCAAAAAGGGACATTAAATTGTGCAGCGGACTTTCTCGTGTAGAAATAAACCCCATTCACATAAACAACCAATATATGATAAACAATGTAGACAGAGACGAATGCGATAATGACAACACTATAATAATAAAAGACAATGATACAGACGAAACCGAAAACTCTTATGTAGATTTGTACATAGCACCGGGAATACCTATTTTAGAATAATTACTAATAAAACCAACCAAATTCTCTTTAGAGAAGCAGAAAATCCGGAAATCTTCTTACTTATAAACAACAAAAGAAATTTCATTCATGTTAGTTTAAATTTAAGTGAACCAGATCATATAGAGAATCTTATTAAAGAATATTATTTACCTCAGAGATTACGAATTAGTAAGCTTAGCAATCAACCAAAAATTTAACAATGTAGAATCACCAAAATTTTATAGATGTATGTTAGCTTTAGAAGAAATAAATATCGAGGAAGAATTAAAAGAAAAATTTATCGTATATCACGAAGGCCACACAAATCATAGAGGGACGGACGAAACGTACTTAAGAATTAAAAATAAATATTACTTTCCAAATCTAAAGAAACACATCGACGAATTCATCAAGAATTGCGAATTATGTAAAACATGCAAATACAATAGAAACTCTGACAATATTTCATTGGAACATACTCCAAGGCCATCTAGACCTTTAGAAGTTTGCACGTAGACACATTTCAAATTAAAACATCACAATTTCTGACAATATTTGATCCCTTCAGTAAATTCGGTCAAGCATTTCCAATTAAATGTAAAACTTCCACAGAAATCGCTAAAAACTCAATCAAGTATTTTCCCAATACGGAAGCAGTAGATCAGTAATCAGTGACTCTGGAACCGAATTTTCAAATATAACAGTTAAGGAGTTATTAAAAATCTCGGGACGCAGCAAGTGCGTTATGGTAGTGAATTTTCATAGAAATGATCTGGCACAAAATATTTTATTATAACTTCTTTTTCTTGTAACATAGAAATCTAAATTTTGGTGTATAGTTTACTTTTTATATCGTAAACCTACCTACCAAATTTGGTTATCATAGATTTCTTATTTTTTAAGATATAATTTTTTTTCAAATTAAAACTCAAAATTTTCCCGGAAAACCTCGTCCGATTTTTTTGATTAACGAACTTGTCAAAGTCATTTACAAAAGGAAGGTACATACCAAATTTTATCAAAATCGGCCTATTATTCTTTGAGATAAAAATTTTTTTCGAATGAAAACTCAAAATTTTCCTGGAAAACCTCGTCCGATTTTCCTGGATAACGAACTTATCCAAGCCATTTACAAAAGAAAGCTACATGCCAAATTTTATCAAAATCGGCCCATTATTTTTTGAGTTATCGGTGTGATACATATATATATATATATATATATATATATATATATATATATATATATATATATATATATATATATATATATATATATATATATATATATATATATATATATATATATATATATATATATATATATATATATATATATATATATATATATATAAACATATAAAAATTGAAACTGACCCCGGATATGGGTTCTAGGGGTCCTAGATCGCGCTCATTTGAAGAAATTTTTTCAAAATTCAAAAGTCGAGATCTCCTCATTAGTGAATTTTTTCTAAGAAAATTCACTAAAAGCATACCAAATTAAATTACATCTGACAACACCGCAAAATCCGACGTAAACGTTCCAGTCGAAAGATTCCACAGTACCTTAATAGAACACTATAGATTATTTAAGACTAAATTTAAAGTTATGAAACCTTACTATTTAATGCCTTATTGTATTTTTGCATATACTCTTGTGACAACCCTTGTGAAATCAAACTCATCAAATTTCAAAAACCAATCAATTGTAACCAAGAATTTGTCAAAATTAATAAAAGAACCATTTCAAGATATGGGAATATCCAGTATATAATTGTAGCACCTGAAGAAACCAAACTTAGAATAAGCTGCGAGGAGCAAGAAGAAACCAAAATAATAACTGACACAAAGTTAGTGACTTTAAAACCAAAATGCCAATTAATAATCGACGATAAGAAATACAATTCAATACAAATGACGTTAGAAACGCAACAAATATTTAATCTTCCCGAATTGAATATAAGAACTCAAGAAGAACCTGTACTTCCAAATAAACTACCAAAACTCAAATTAGAGAATGCCATTACACGATCTTAACTCTTAGCTTCTGAGAATACAAACAGTTACATATTTACTGAGCATGGGTCATACTGACCCAACCACAAAAATACCTTAAAAAATTTGTTTTTTTTTACTTTTTCACTTTCGGAATTCATGTTAGATGCAAGAAAAAAGATTATTCTTGAAACTTATACATGTTTCACTCAAATCGGTTATTTATTATAACAAAACTACAGTAAATTGAAATTAACCTTACATTTGGAAGAAAGAAAAATATATATGTATATATTTTCGACAACTTAAAATAAGAATCTTTTTTTAACATAATATTTCAAAGGGAGGTTGTAGTTTAATAAAAATATATGGACACATACAAATAATAAACAAAAATTTCTGTACTTGGTAAATAAAGTCAGATGCATTCTTTACAAATATGCGCACTACATTCAGAACAAATGTTTTTTTTTGCATCTAATGCATAGATTTGATGTTTTCTTGTCTTTACTTGTGGGGCACAATGCACATTTCACCCTTTTCTCTAGTTTCACTCCCGGATTTGTTTCTTCGGGTTTTTCAGAATCAATCACTTGTCTTGTAAGGTCTTTCAAATGGCTTTGTATCTTCGGGTTGTTATATCGAGATGTAATATGTGGTTCAACTAGGTCGTATGCTAGGGTTTTCATGAAAATAAACCTTGATATGTCTTGCGTATTTTTGTAGGAACGGAGTAATATGTATGCATTAGCAGAAGCAATGTCCACCATCATATAAAAAATGGCCATCGGCCATCTATTGGTACCTCGGCTTGAAGAATAATTCGAGAATTTCTGGTCCAAAGCGTCCACCCCACCTTTGGTATTATTATAGTACGATATTATTTTAGGTTTACCGCTAATATCGTCATTGCAAGGATGGTGGTGCCTGGATGACACTAATATAACGGCTTTGCCTTTCTTTGGTACAAAGGAGAGCAATGTATTATCTCTATTGAAACCGTACAGACTTTAATTTACTTCCCGCTTTTTGTCAGGCAAAAACTCAATGGGAATTTCCCTTTCTGCTTTTTAAGTGTTCCCACATATGTCATTTGTCTCTTTATTAGATGCTCCAGTAACTCTAAAGATGAAAACCAATTATCATTATCATTACGATTGGTGTGTTGTAAAGGTTTTGTTAATCTTATTACAGCTTGTGAAGGAACAGATAATTTTTTTTCTTTTGGTGAAAGTGTCATCCCGTTACTGCCTTTTCCACAGTATATATAACCATTATAGAAATAATTATTCCTAGTATCTGTAAGGCACATAATTTTGATGCCATATTTGTTGGATTTATTCAGCATATACATCTTGAATTTTGATCTTCCCCTGAAGGCAACTAACATTTAATCCACACAAACATTTTCTCCTACTGAATACATATTCTGACAATTTTGCACAAACATTTGAAATATATTGGATATTAAAGCAGAGGGATCTGTTGATTTTCTTTCTTCTCTGGTAGTAGGGTCGTCAAATCTCAGAGCAGCCATAATTGTATAAAACCTATTGTAAAACATGGTGCACGTTCCATGCGAAGCAAATAGAGATTTTACATCTTTATGTCCCGACTTGAAGATCTCTGTGTATAGCAACAATCCCAAAAATGCAGAAAGTTCTACTAGATCGAGATCGCCCAATTCTGGACGATTTGTTATTTTATAGCGCTCTCTATAACTGCGTAACTTATAGTTTGTCCATTGAACTATTTCCCCAAGTAAGTCAGCTGTAATTAAAAGATTCCAAACTTCCAAAGGTTTAGGATTATCACCAAGTGATTTAGCCATAGGACGCAATCCAGGTAAATTAGATTGTGGCGTTTTGTTTTGCCAGCTCTTCCTGCCGGAGTCGTGGCGCATTTGTATCTATTTTTGTAAAATAATACTTTACCACATCATTACCAGCGTTGGGACCGTCAACAACTGTCTCATTGTTTACGTGTTGTTTACGCGTAAAATTTGACGTTGTTGACACAATCAGTTGTTGACATTAAGAATGTCAACAGAAAACTCAGAATAGTGTCAACAACAACAAATATGGACTATGGACACCTTGACAAAATGTAAATTGAATGAAAAATTCAATATATAATAAATAATAAACTCAACTGCTGAAGCATTGTAAATAGTAATATGTACCTACGTATTTTCTGGATCGGATGACAAACATAAAAAATCTAAGCTAACCTAAATCTTGTCTATTTTTACTAGTCATTACTGTTGGAATACTTTTATTCGTTCATTGATTGCCTGCTTAACTTGCCCGTGTACAATAACTATCTACATGCGAATTAATCCGTACCTAGTTGTTCAAAAATTAAATAACACTTTATTCTGAGCTGAATTTGTATCTAATAGGTCATAAAAAATTTGATTATCTAATTTTATAGGTAGGATATGATTCATAGTAACAAAGCTCGAAATGCTTGCAAGAAGGCTGGTCTCTACACCCAGTATGAAAATTGATAAATATACAAACATAAGTCAAATCAGGATTTTATTGAAGCGAGACCACGAAGGCTTACAAGCCTAGTTACTAACGTACCATGTATGTCGATAGTGAGGAAAGAGGTAGCTTGTCAATTCGGGACTTGAAAGTTTGGTAGAGAAGACAAAACATATGTCTGTACGGAATTCTACAGTTTAGAGGCCCTCATGATAAAGGAACAGGCATAGCGAGACATTCTACACCTGGTGAGCTGTTCAGTAAAATGATGCATATGCTCTGTTCTTCGAATAGATCTACCACCAATAATTCAAAAAAACGGATGTAGTGAAGACTAAAATTAATGTCATTTCATCAACAATTAAGGTTTGTGTTGTTTACTAGTGCCCATAAAAGCTACAATATTTAGTGTTGCGGAGAGTAAGGCCGAAAAAGGCTAACTCCCCCTCCAGAGTAAATACGTTGATGATACAAATCTATGTTAGGGAGTTAAATTGACTGATATATTAAAATCAATTCCCAGTGAAGTGTGAAAATGGCAGAGAAGTTTTGTTCTTTTTGACTTTTTGCATGTGGATTTTTCCCCAATGGTGGTGCAAATTGAGGAAAAAATTCAAAAAGCACAAATCTCCTTCCCAGACTTTTTCTTAATTGAGAATTGATTTTAATGTATCAGTCTATTTAACTCCCTAACATAGATAATGTATTACTCAATTTAACTTCCTAAGATAAGTGAGTATCACTACCGTATCTAGTCACATACTACTGAAAATGATTTATTCATTTTCAAGCTCCTGCTTGCAATTTACAACATTCAATATACTTACATATTGAATGATATAAATTGATTTTTCAGTTGTTTCAAAGACTTATGTATTGCCTTGAAATGAGTATTTGTTTTCACTGTTGATGTTATAAGAAAAATTCTTAAACTGTCTCAAAATTCTATGGAATCTTTAGTATAAAGTTTATTCACAAAAACTTACAAAAAAATTACAATATTGAAAATATAAGACAAAAACATAATCATAATTCAATAAACAGTTCAAAACAAGAATCCACGTCTAAAAATAACACTTAAATTCTATTAGTATCATTACAAATAAGAAAATATCTGTCTGTGGTTTAATTAGAATAGAATGAATTTGTGTGATGAATGTGATTTAGTATGTGTCAGGCTGGCTCATCGTTCCACTCACTATTAAATTTGTGCTGCAAACCAAACTGATATGTACACAAAAAAAAGAAAATATTTCTTGTTGGATGTGGCACAGAAATTTTATTGATTTTCACAATCTTCATCGGAATCAGTCCCATCTTCAAGTTGATTCAGCCGATAAGAATAATACAGATAGGATAATTTTTTTGACCTCTCAAAGGAAAGACGATTTCTATTGCAGTTATGAACGAAGCCCCATGTTGAAAACAGCCTTTCCAATTGTGCAGAAGAAGCAGGTATGTTTAAAAGTTTTAAAGCTAGTTCAGATAGATTTGGGCAGTCATGGCTTGCTAACCGCCAGAAAACAAGTGGTTTTGAGATATTTTTCCTGAATAACTCTGAGAAAATAGCAGACTTTATAACGAAGCTATCAAATTCTTCAAGTCCTTGGGCGTCTAGATGTTTCAAAAGGAAATGGTTGATGCTCTTTCTGTTATCCTTGTCAAGTATAGCATTATCATATCCTGGATGTAGATAATAAGCTGTGAGTGCCATCACATGCATGGCCATACCTCTACGTTTTTATAGGGCATCTTTGAATCTTGGAATATCCAATTGTAGCCACATGCTCACTGCATCTGCCATCGATGTGTTGGAACTTTGACATGCATTAATTAGTTTACATACAGGATCGAAGTATAGTAAACATTCTTCTACCTGAGAAACGAATTCTTCATTGAAAAGCAAACGAGATACATTTGATTTCAATTTTTTCTTAGTTTCCACGGCAATGAGTTTCATATACGTAAGATTATTCAAGAAACATCTATAGGAATCTCGATAGCTGCACCATCTTGTTTCACATGGCAGCCTTATTCTGGAGCCTCCCTTATCCACCAACATTTTTTCAAAATCTGCTTGTTTGAACTCTTTTAGAACAATACTGACATTCTCAGTAAGTTCTTTATCTAGAATGTCTTTTGCTAGTAAATTTGCCGTATGCGAACTACAAGTACTATGCCAAATCTTATGTTGGAGTAAAGTTCCTAGTCTCACCATGTTGCTTGCATTGTCACTGACCATTGCATATATATTCGTGTTGTAATTAGTTTTTGCAATCGTGATTGCTTCATTAACAATTTCACACAATTTTTCTGAAGTCTCGGATTCACCTGTCAAGTCGAAAGCTTCAAGGAAAGCTTGAGTGCCGTCTGCATTATGCAGCATAGTTACAACTAACTTTGAATTGTTGGAGGAGTTTTTCCATCCATCTATCAGTAAAACTGAATTACTGCTCATTATATCTTTCGTCTTATGTAAACATTTTTCATATATATTATCTAAAAGAGATGTAGATAATGTTTTTCGACATGGTATTTTTGGGTGATATGCAGGTCTCAATGCTTTTATAAAGTCCTTGAAAAACACTGATTCCACTACATGAAACGGTACATTGCAAGCAACAATAAATTTGGTTAATTTCTCATTTAAAGTTTGTAAATCACCATCTTTCAGCTTGTCAATAAACTTTGTTAACACATTATTGTCACATTTTCTCCGTTTGGGTGTGCTGGTGCTAGTATTGGAAAGTGAAAAAGCTTCGTCTATATCTGAATTCATAACAATAGGTGTAACTTCGCCATCGAAAGAAGAATTGTCATCGATTGCTGGCAAACTTGCATCTTCCAAAGTTTCGTCCAGTTCGACGTACTCAATCTGATTAGAGACCATCCCATCACTATCACGGTCGTGGCAAATGTTCCTAAAACATTATATAAGATATAAAAAATCATATACCTTAGGGAATGAATAGCTTATATACCTATGTGCACGTAATCTATTTTGTGATGTGTTTTTCAATATTTTACAGCATATTTTGCAATGGGCTGAGTAGCTTCTATTATCTTTCACAAGTTGGAATTTCAAATTGTTGAAAATATTACCAAGAGGCCGTCCACCTTTAGACATTATTGCCAGTTACTGCTATTAACTTAAAAACAAAGATAAAGGTTAAAATATTCTATATTTTTGGCGTTTTAGAATGAACAAATCGCCAGCTCATTATTAAATGCTAAAAACGCACATTGAAGGATAATAAAACCACAGAACGAAAACGCTGATAGTGACAGATGGATGACACATGACGGACGAGATGCCACATGATTCTGGCAGAAACTCATCCTCTTATGTAAATATTGGGTTGTTTACGTTCTTTACATTGCTGACGTTGTTTACGTTGTTGACGCGTCAAATGTCAACAAAGCTAATTTTCCCGTAAATTCCCAACGCTGATCATTACTAGTGTTAGCATCTTCATCAAGATCGTCTTCGTTTGAACTCTACACTTCTTGATCCTCACGTTTTGCTAAGGGTCGGTCACCTTCAATATCAACTTAATGAATTTCCGAAAATTTTTACTACTGAAATTATTGATAACAGGGTAGTTTCGCAAAATAATGTTAGACTCATAAAACAAGATGAAGATGAAACGTCAAGAGGGGGAGGAGGAGTAGCGATGTTACATAGATCAAATGTTGGTGACATAGAAAATGAAGCTAGTATAGGTGAAGACAGACCTGTTAGTCCTAGAGGTGAGGAAAGTGAAAGGGAAAGCTTAGAAAATAAACTTAAATAAGCAAAGTAATAAAGGAGGGGTTTTAGAAACACTCAAAAGGTATGTCACAAGGTTCGGTAAAAAAGTAAAAAAAATATTAGTGCTAGTCATAGAAGTACTTGAAGAAATTGCATAAGACATTATTTTTACCTTCAATACTAAATTAATATTTAGTATTGAAGTATAGTATAGTATGAATTCTACATTTTTTTATATATTTCAACACACCACGAGGGCTTACAGCCTAAATACTATCGTACCGTGGGTGTCGACAAGGAGGAAAGAGGCAACTTGTTAATTCTGGACTTCTGTTCCCCTGTTAGATATATTGGGGGCAGCAAGTGAAGGAACTATGGAAGAAAGCTCCTCTGAGCAGTGCCTGTGCAGATATATATATATATATATATATATATATATATATATATATATATATATATATATATATATATATATATATATATATATATATATATATATATATATATATATATGAGACGTATAGCTCTATTCTGAATGGAGTTCAGGATAGCGAGTGTAGAAGCGGCAGCGGCACCCCAGATGTGAGAGCAGTATTCGAGGTTTGGTCTTATTTGTGAAGTATATAAGGTATAGAGATTAGCTGGTGAAAAGTATTTGCGGGCTCGGAAGAGGAAACCTAATTTCTTAGCAGCCGCTTCTGCAATTGATGTGACATGTTGGTGCCAATTGAGATTTAGATCCACAGAAATGCCAACAAGTGAAAAGGACTCCATACTTTGAATAACTTGATTGTTAATTGTGATAGGTCTAGGGCTGGTGTATCTCTTATGAGAAAGACGCAAGATTTCTACTTCCCCAGTCTAATATTTTTTGAAGATCCACGGAGACAGAACCCTCCATGAGTCTCCGATCCTCATCTAATTGGGCTAAAGAGACAGGCTTGGAATATTCTATATTTGAGTGGAGGGTGCTGTCGTCCGCGTAACTGTGAACTGGGTTGGATGTGCTAGAGAGGAGGTCATTGATGTGGAGAAGAAACAAAGTAGAGGCTCCATAATTGTAGAATAGAAAACATATGTTAATTATTAACTCTAGTTGTTTGAGAAATTATTGTTATGCTCAATACTATATATTATGTAGAATAGAAAGTTTAATTTAATTTATAGGAACAGGGAAGATTTGTGTGACAGGATGCAGCAATTGACAGAGGACATTTTCTAAACGTAGGCAGCTGACAGCTGATATAATGAGAGGTCAAAGCTAAAACAAGGAAGGAGGTACGGCTAGTATGCCCGTTATCGAAATATATGTTCCACCTATTCATAGAGCACACAAAAAAACATTAAAGGAAGAGTAGGTATGAAATATATGAGGTCGAAACCTGAACTTCGACTGAGCGTGACATGAAGAGAATGGAAGGTTTACAAATATGGACATTGGGGAAAATGACAAAGGCACGGTATACTGAAAGAAAGACTAAAAAAAGTGTGCCAGAAAAGGTAATAGAATAATAAGCTCCCTAAAATATATTGAGCAAAAGGAGGAAGGCAACATATATTAGACATATTCTGAGAGATAACTTTCTGACAACTTCTGGAATACCTGTCACAGCTGATAAAGTGTGGAAATTACAATAAAATAAAGTAATCTGCTCGAGACAGAGAATCATGGTTGCGACGACAGGGTGACATCGCCCTTAGAGTGTGATAATAGATTGGAAATTATCGAGAGAATCAATAAAGTACATTAACATTCCAGAACAAGTCAAGGAAAGGGCCATTTTAGAAACAGTCAATATTTTTTTGATATTTCTCTCCAAGTGACATTGCTAGTAATATATTTTTTGTTGTGTTTAAATTGAAATCTGTAATTCTTTGCATTAATTTCCACAATTAATTAAAATTTTATCACTAACATTAGTAAACTAGAAACTACTGCCCGTCATATATTAGACATATTCTGAGGGATAACTTTCTGACAACATTATTTGAAAAACACACACTTGGGAAAAGGGGAAGAGGTAAACCAAGGGGAAAACTTCTGGAATACCTGTCACAGCTGATAAAAGTGTAGAAATTACAATAAAATAGAGAGATCTGCTCGAGACAGAGAATCATGGTTGCGACGACATGGTGACATCGCCCTTAGAGTTTGATAATAGATTGGAAATTATCGAGAGAATCAATAAAGTACATCAACATTCCAGAACAAGTCAAGGAAAGGGCCAATTTAAAAACAGTTAATATTTTTTTGATATTTCTCTCCAAGTGACATTGCTAGTAATATATTTTTTTGTTGTGTTTAAATTGTAATCTCTAATTCTTTGCATTAATTTCCGCATTTAATTAAAATTTTATCACCAACATTAGTAAACTAGAAAGTACTGCCCGTCAAAAGAAATCAAAGTCCGTCATCGACATTATTTTTTAAACTGCCTAAAAGAAATATAAAGTTTTTCATTTATTTTTGTTTGGCCTTGCTAAAATCAATAATGTTTTTATTTATTTTATTTCTTCAAATCAAATCAATCAATTTAATACATTCCTTTAAGCACAGCAGTTTTATAATTTATAGTGTTATCTAGATATCGAATTAATAACTATTATCGTTACCAAGCACAAAAATTTTGCACTGGAGGTCTGCTTTTAGTCAAAATTACCCCAAACAGAGTAAGTATCTACTTTAATTAACTTTTTTTTTGGTTAACAGCCTTGTCTTTAACTAGCTGAATTGATAATATAATCAGAAAAAGCCACTTGCAAAAAATCTTTGGATTCGAGATTTTCGATGCTAACAGGTGACAACGTAGCCGTGGAATTCTCGAAAATAAGTAGCTTAGTAACGCTTAATAATTAGCTATACCTATAGTTTTCGAATACAGTAATCGGTATAACTGCATACATCTAGCGTGAATGTGAAAAAAAGTGAAGTTTGTGTATGGTTTGAGGCGAGAGACCGATAGTCAATAAGGTAAATTATTGCATGCCAGTTGTGTCTTATCATCCAAGATAACCGGTGTATTTCATTTGCACCAGTACTTTTCCCTTATTTGTTTTCAACACATTTGATACGAATAATGCTGTGTATATTGTATTTGAAAGACAATGGATACCCACTGAGCAAGGTAATATTGCATTAACATTGCAGAATCTTTTCCAAAGCAAGTGTAAGTTTGATAGATTACTTGCAGAAAGCTTCCTGCAAGTTTGTTGCAAATGGCAAATCTTCCCCCCAGTGACTTTACATATGCAAGTGTTTCTTTTGTAACTTTACTGCAAGTTTACTGTAGTGAGCTGTTACAAACTTTCTTTATACTTACACATGTTAGCTTACAGCAGCTTCAATTTTAAAAGGACCTAGCAAAGTTGTAAAATTTAAACTTACATTTGCAACTTACCTGCAATTGTATATATTATATATACAGTGCAAGTTTGTAACTTCGGATAATTCCAATTAATCTACTTTAGCTTTTTTTTCAAAAATGCTCGGAGTCAGATAATATTCTCAGTTACAATCTTTTCAAAAATGTATTATACAATTTGTGTCAAATGTCATTGATAATTTTTGTAAATGACAACCTTAGCTTTTTGTTGACTATTTTTAAAATACACATCAAGTGATATAAAACCACCAAATTTCAAATTTTTATTATAAATCTTAAGTTGAAAGCACAAAAAAAAGTGTAGTTATCAATGAATAAAAATTTTTAATCTGCTGGTTTTCTACATCTTCACATGTAATAACTTTAAAAATAGTCAACAAAAACATAGGGTTGATTTAAAGAAATTATCGATGAAGTCATTTTTCAAATATGGTACATACTATATAGATTTTTTAAAAGACTGCAACTTGAATTACTAACCAATGTGTCCAAGCATTTTTGAAAAAAGGAAACTGTATTTGATTAACTGAATTTATTTCAAGTTACAAACTGATACTGAATATAGGTATATGGGTGTATTTATGCATAATATATATTTCTTGTAAAATTGTAAAAAACGACTTAAAGACAATGTTAATTAGAATAAAATCTTTATTACATAAAAAAATTAAAGACTTACAACACATTTCACTTCTGCTGATAGATAGATATATACACTTTATTGACCATCAAATGTACATGGTAAGTCACTGTCTATATAAGTACCGACTATAGTTACTCAATAGAGATAGTTAAGACATATAGGGAGCGTGTCCATGTTTAGCCTAAAATGCAGTTCTAGTCAAAACTCAGCGACAAAATAGATAACTTGAACTCGTGATATCGTTATTAATTGACAGATTTCAAAAATTCTTTTTTCCAAATGAATACCAATTAATTGTTTTTGATATTGTTTTACTATATAACTCTTAGTCGTCTAGAAAAGCGTGTGAAACACCAATAACAAAGACAAAGTCTTCTGCAGCATTACTTGTTTTGAGGGGTGAGAATTTTTTTAGCTTCTTGAATATGTGGTAACATATGTTACATAAAATAAAGTCAACATATCAAATACTATAGTGAAAAATAAATATATAAAATGGTGCGTTCATTTCGATTTTAGAGAAAGTTTAATTAAGCAAACGTAAGATATGCAATGGATAAATCAAGCGCAGGGAAATGAATACAACTTCACTGTGAAAATAGCTTAAACATGGCAACAGTCTCTGAAAGTGTTCACGCATGTCTCAACTATCCCTATCGAGTAAGTATAGTACCGTCAATGTCTGTGTACATTCAGAAACATTGAGTTAAAATAAAGCAAAATTATGACTTACAATGAATTACGTATATATAAAAAAAGTCTGTGGCTAGTGGAACTTGCCTTCAAAAGCTTTTACCTAACGCACTTACACACACAGACACACACACTACAAAGAATGAATAAAAGTACTCTGTAACACTATATACATTACTTTAGAGCACCAATAAATTCCTTCACCTTGGTTTTTGTTTTATAACACCCACTAGTGTCTACTGTAATCTTGTTAGGGGGAGCATCTTAATAACATTAGGTAGAAAAAGGAGGAATTTGATTCCCAAGTAATCAAACATTTGCTTTGTTTTCTCCTTTTTGTGCAACTGTATTTTTAATTCATGCCTGCACCTGGTATTGATGTTGCGAGCTTCATCATTCGCTGGATATTTTGAATACATATACTGAAGAAGGATATAGCTGGAAGGGTATCCCATTGGCCTCGAACACATTTGGGCAGCTTTCTTGTTGCAGTCCTTATTGCTCTTTTTTGCATGATAAACACATGTTCCGCTGCTGATGAGTTAACCCATATGAATGTTCCATAGCATAGGATACTGCGACAAGTGCAAAATAAGCAATCCTGGCAGCTGGGTACTGTACTGTTCCACTGTCCTTATGATGTCGATTGCTATGGATAAGCCACATGTTTCCATAGGTCAATCATATTTAACGTTTTAAAATGAATTGGTCTGACCAGGTAAGACATCTCCAGGCTGCTTCTAAGGACATAACAAAATTCCTAATTAGCAATTAGGTTAGAGTATATTTCATAAAAAGAAACAAAAATATAAATGCAACCATTTTATAATAATTCACCAATAGCCACATACCAAAATATTTATGCAACAGAAAAGTGACTAATTTTATTGCTGTTTTTGGGATTCTTACCTGAAATGTTTCTCGATATACTACTCCATGTTTCATTATCTACACTCCAGACGAATTACTTAATTACCCAAAATTCAAACAATTCAGGCTACAATAAGATTGTTCAATCTTTAAAACTTTCAGGAAAATAAATAGACATAGATCAAATAACAAGTTATGATGACGCAATTATAAAAAATGTAAACAACAAACCGCCATTAATTAATGCCGGGCGCTTTGTCAGAGTCAGTTCGCTGTTGGCGTCGGTGTTGCTATGTTGCTATTGGACGACGATGACATACGAAACGGAGGGAATTCAAATAAATGTTGTTTACAAATTAAAACAAACTTTCAGAAACATTACAATTGTAACTTTACGTGAGCTTACAAATGGAGAAAAACAACAAGCCGGCAAACGAGATATTATATTTGAAAGTTACGTTAAAGTTTCATTTGTAAGTTTGCATTGGTTTTTTGGCTGCAAACATTTAGAAATGTTGCAAACTTAACTTGCATAATGGTAGATTATTTAACGTTGCGGTAAGCATTTGTAAGTTACCATGCTTAGTGGGTAGTAATATGAAAAAGCCAACACAGCCAACTGAGCTGGAAGCCTCTGCATGCAGGAGCTCTCAGCATAATATTCAACTAATGGCTAACGTAAATACCAATAATACAAGCGTAAATAAAAATCAAAACCAACACAAAAATTCCTACTCAAAAGTCGCAAAGACATTACCAACAATTACATACTCCAAAAAGGAGCAGGCTATAATTCTGAATGCAGTTGACACCCTTAAACTTTATGATTACTTAGAGGCTATCGGAGAAATTGTAGGACCAAATAATCACTTTTGCATCAAAGATATCAAACAATCGCATCTGTATGTACCTAACTACTGTGAAACACGTGGACACAATTGTAGAAAACTACAAAGAGATACAAATAAATGAACATCTTATAGGTGTCAGACGACTTGTAACCCTTGCAAAAAGGATTATTCTGTCAAATGTGTGTAAAAAGATTGGTTTTAGAACTGCTTCTCCCGTATCATTTTTACGAGCTGGGATACAATCAGAAAAATTTTCTCACATACTAAATTTTAGACGCCAAGTTTATATCCAGCCAGACGATAATACCCCTCTCCCATCTTCAATACTCATTTAGGACGAAGAAATTAGTTACAGGATATTTCTTACTTATGGTGACATGACTTGCTTTTCTTGCAAACTGCAAGGACACGTGGCGACTAACTGCCCAAGCCAATCTCAAACTGGAAACACCAAACCAATGTCAATTACTACGAATGAAGATGTAGCAGGTGAATCCACACAAACAAAATAGGATAGTAGTCATTCTGACATTATTGAACCAAGAACAAAGAAAAGAACGGCCCACACTCCATTGACAACCCCAACCCCCACTGAGAAATCAACTGCTCCAAGCTTTGCTGATAATGCTATGCCTGCACCCGTAACCACAGCACAAACTGAAAACTTTAAAACAAAGCAAACCAAAAAGTTTAAAAAAAGTGAGTCACTGGAAAGCATCACCTCACTCTCAGACGTACTAGATCCACCCAAAGATTTTATCACCAATCCAAACAATAACTTTGTATTAACGTATAACCAACTATATGACTATATAAAATTGCTCTACTTGATATGTTAAAAAAGATATAAGTAAATAAGCTATGAGAGTTCTGGCTCAGAAAAAATGCACATTTTCAAAATGCACAATTTTTTAAAACCACGCCCCTTTAACCACGCTCATTTACCAAAAATCGACCAATCAGAGGCCGCTTTTACCACAAAAACGCCCATTTTATACACATTTAACCAATAAAATCGCTTCACGCCTACATCGGCCCCACTCATGGGGGAACTGGCTCAAAAAAGCTAAGGAAAGTTTTTGCACATGCACATTTGGCGATGTGGTTCCGAGACACAAAAGCTAAGGAAAGCTTTTAAGCAAAACTATAGGAGCTTTTGGAGATAAATCAATAAAATAATTAAGTGGTTATCATCACATTGGTTGAAGACTCGATTATTTAAAGTTACGTCACCCCAACCTTTAGAGCCGACAAATGAGAGTGAGGTTGATAAGCGAGAATAATTGTATTGGTCGAGGCCTCCATGTTAATTAATAAACTAATAAGTGGTTATCATTACATTGGTTGAAGACTCCATTATTTAAACTTACGTCCCCACAACCTTTAGAGGCGACAAATGAGAGTGAGGTAGATAAGCAAGAATAATGGTACTGGTCGATAACTCCATTATTTAAAGCAATGGATGGTTACAGGTTCAATTCCCGATGTTTGCAACTTTCGTAGTTTTTAAGGTAACCCCCACGCGTATGGTGTCATGTTACTCGCCTCAGTAAGCATAATTCAAATATAGCATACACGCATGCGCGAACTAACTTTTTTATTAATTGGTTTAAAGGTATGATGTTTGGTGTCAATTTATTCGTTTTAGTGAGTAGAATTCAAAAAAAAGGATCCATCATTTTAATTTCATATGCCATGACGTTTTAACGATAGATGTTGATGCATGCTCAAACCAACTTTCTTAGTTTTTAAGTTAACCCCCACGTGTGTGGTGTCATGTTACTCGTCTAAGTAAGCAGAATTCAAATATAGCATATGCGCATGCGCAAACCAACTTTTTAACTATTTGTTTACAGACATCATGTTTGGTATCATTTTATTCGTCTTAACGAGTAGAATTCAAAAATGGTGACTAACGCTTGTGCGAAAATAAGATAAAAAACTTAAAACCCTTATCGTGGAAGATCCGTGAGATGTACGAGAGAACCAACACATGCACGGTGTTAAGGAGGCCAAACCAAATTGGAATATACAACAAAATGGCCACTTCCGGTCTAAAATTCAAATCCTTATATCTTTTAAACGGAAAGTGATAGAAAAGAACCGACTTTAAAAATATATCTTTTCGTAACAAGGTCTACAGGAAAATGAGATAAAAAACTTAAAACCCTTATCGCGGAAGATCCGTGAAATGTACGAGAGAACCAACACATCCACGGTGTTAAGGAGGCCAAACCAAATTGGTATATTCCATAAAATGGCCACTTCCGGTCTAAACTTTAAATCGTTATATCTTTTGAATGGAAAGTGATAGAAATGAACTGACTTTAAAAATTATCGTTTCATAACAAGGTCTACAAGAAAATGAGATAAAAAACTTCAAACCCTTATCGCGGAAGATCGGTGAGATGTACGATAGAACCAATACATGCACGGTGTTAAGGAGGCCAAATCAAATTAGAATATACAATAAAATGGCCACTTCCGGTCTGAACTTTAAATCGGTATATCTTTTGAATGGAAAGTGATAGAAATGAACTGACTTTAAAAATATATCGTTTCGTAACAAGGTCTACAAGAAAATGAGATAAAAAACGTCAAATCCTTATTGCGGAAGATCGGTGAGATGTACGATAGAACCAATACATGTACGGTGTTCAACAAATCAAACTCTATAAGCATACCCAATAAAAATGTTACTTCCGGTAGACACTTCCGGTGTAACTATTCTTAGAGCTACATACATGTGTGACACCTCAAAATAATCATCTTGTTAAACATATGAAAGAAATATAGTTTTTAAGTAAATCAGAACAAGTTGTGTTAACACCTAAAAACAACACACTCTCTCTTAAACTTAATGAAGTTACTTTCAGAGAAAATTTCAAGCTTACCATGAGGGCCAGTATTCAATAGCGTATTTAAATGTTGACTACATCAAGTGATGCGTGCTGCAGGCAAATTTTAGTAGACCCTCTTAGACTTATTGAAGTTGACGGCACAGACAGCTGTCGAGTATACCTAACAAACCAAACTAAATATGTCTTGAAGAACAGCCTTCAATTGTCCTAAACCAACACGTCTATATCATTTCAGAGTAATCGTAGTCATGTGACCAGTCAAACTAAGGATCTTGAAGTGTAGCTTTTATGTATATGGGATATAAAATAAGAAAACCAAAGATTTAATTGCCTATTAGAACAACAAGCTGACGGAACATTTGAACCAACGGAATACTGATACCCTAAATATTTCAAAGAGCCCACTTAGGCTCATCTCCAGAGGGTCGGAATACTGGCCCCCTAGAAGCTGTCCCCCTAGAAGCGGATGCAACATTTAAATTAACACCTACAACTGCTACATACTTAGTAATCATTAGCGACACTATCATTTCAGAGTATCTTAGTCATGCAACACTCTAACTAACTGTCTTGAGATGCGGCTTTATGTATATGAGATATAAAATAAGAAAACCAAAGATTTAATTGCCTATTACAACAAGCTGACGGAACATTTAGACAGCCGGTATACGGCTGTCCAAATGTTCCAGCAGAAGGAGTTGACTTAGTACCTACAACTGCTACATACTTAGTAATCATTAGCGACACTATCATTTCAGAGTAATCTTAGTCATGCAACACTCTAACTGCCTTGAGATTTGGCTTTATGTATCATTGGTTTGAAAATAAGAAAACTAAAGAGTTGATTGCCTATTACAACAGTCAGCTAAAGAAACATTTGGGGTATCGGAATACCGATACCCCAAATGTTCCAACCGAAAGAGCCCACTTAGAGTCATCTCCAGGGGCTCGGAATACCGATGCCCTAGAAGTGGCGGAAGCAACATCTCAATTAACACCAACAACCGCTACATACTTGGTGGACTTTGGTATGTTTGGTATTAAATTCGGTTTGCTACATAACCAAGCATTTTTTTACGAAAAATTCAACAATTTTTTATTTCTGCGTAATCGAATTTAGTCAGAAATATAGAACCAATCTTCAAAAAACCGAAGTAAAATGATAAGAACATTAAGAACAAACATTCCGATACCGAAGTGATCCTAAACACGCCATATGATGCAAATTCAGTAAATCCCTTTAACAGAAGAAAAACAGATGTCAAATACCTTAAGACAAATAGAACCGACATACATAACAGATGTGTCTAAGGAGAAGTGTATTCAGAACCTTATTGAGTTTACTTAGTTTTAAGTATACGAATATAACAGTCTATGTACCAACCAACCAGGGCAACACAACTAACCAACCAACCAACCAACTGTTTTTGAGGTGTAGCCTTTAGGTATGTATGTAATTTAATTTTCGATAGTGTAAAAATAAAATTAAAAACTGTGATATATGAAAAATAAGAAAACTTAAGAGTAAATTGCCTATTACAACATCTTAAGACAGTTAGAGTGTTGCATGACTAAGATTACTCTGAAATGATAGTGTCGCTAATGATTACTAAGTATGTAGCAGTTGTAGGTGTTAATTGAAATGTTGCATCCGCTTCTAGGGGACCAGTATTCCGACCCTCTGGAGATGACTCTAAGTGGGCACCTTCGGTTGAAATATTTAGGGTATCGGTATTCCGTTGGTTCAAATGTTCCGTCAGCTTGTTGTTCTAATAGGCAATTGAATGTTTGGTTTTCTTATTTTATATCCCATATACATAAAAGCTACACTTCAAGATACTTAGTTTGACTGATCACATGGCTAAGATTTCTCTGGAATGATAGACGTGTTGGTTTAGGACAATTGAAGGCTGTTCTTCAAGACATATTTACTTTGGTTTGTTAGGTACACTTGACAGCTGTCTGTGCCGTCAACTTCAATAATTCTAAGAGGGTGTACTAAAATTTGTCTGTAGCACGCATCACTTGATGTAGTCAACATTTAAATACGCTATTGAATACTGGTCCTCATGGTAAGCTTGAAATTTTCTCTGAAAGTAACTTCATTAAGTCTAAGAGAGAATGTGTTGTTTTTAGGTGTTAACACAACTTGTTCTAATTTACTTAAAAACTATTTCTTTCTTCTGTTCAACAAAATGATTATTTTGAGGTGTCACTCATTTTCTTGTAGACCTTGTTATGAAACGATATATTTTAAAAGTCAGTTCATTTCTATCACTTTCCATTCAAAACATATAAGGATTTAAAGTTTAGACCGGAAGTGGCCATTTAATTGTATATTCCAATTTGGTTGGGCCTCCTTAACACCATGCATGTGTTGGTTCTCTCGTACATTTCACGGATCTTCCGCGATAAGGGTTTTAAATTTTTATCTCATTTTCCTGTAGACCTTGTTACGAAACGATATATTTTAAAGTCGGTTCCTTTCTATCACTTTCCGTTCAAAAGATATAAGGATTTAAATTTTAGACCGAAAGTGGCCATTTTATTGTATATTCCAATTTGTTTTGGCCTCCTTAACACCGTGCATGTGTTGGTTCTCTAGTACATCTCACGCATCTTCCGCGATAAGGGTTTTAAGTTTTTTATCTTATTTTTGCCCAAGCGTTAGTCGCCATTTTTGAATTCTACTCATTAAGACGAATAAAATGATACCAAATATGATGTCTGTAAACAAATAGCTAAAAAAGTTGGTTTGCCCATGCTGCTTACTTAGACGAGTGACATGACACCAAACACGTGGGGGTTAACTTAAAAACTAAGAAAGTTGGTTTGAGCATGCATCAACATCTATCGTTAAAAACGTCATGGCATATGGAATCAAAATGGTGGATCCTTTTATTTTTGAATTTTACTCACTAAGACGAATAAAATGACACCAAACATCATACCTTTAAACCAATTAATAAAAAACTTAGTTCGCGCATGCGTGTACGCTATATATGAATTCTGCTTACTGAGACGAGTAACATGACGCCAAACACGTGGGAGTTAACTTAAAAACTACGAAAGTTGCAAACATCGGGAATTGAACCTGTAACCAACCATTGCTTTAAATCATGGTCCTCGATCAATACTATTATTCTCGCTTATCAACCTCACTCTCATTTGTCGCCTCTAAAGGTTGTGGTGACGTAAGTTTAAATAATGGAGTCTTCAACCAATGTAATGATAACCACTTATTAGTTTATTAATTAACATGGAGTCCTCGACCAATACCATTATTCTCGCTTATCAGCCTCACTCTCATTTTTCGGCTCTAAAGGTTAGGGTCACGTAACTTTAAATAATGGAGTCTTCAACCAATGTGATGATAACCACTTATTATTTTATTAACTAATCTCCAAAAGCTCCTATAGTTTTGCTTAAAAGCTTTCCTTAGCTTTTGTGTCTCGGAACCACATCTCCAAATGTGCATGTGCAAAAACTTTCCTTAGCTTTTTTGAGCCAGTTCCCCCCATGGGTGAAGCGATTTTATTGGTTAACTGTGTATAAAATGGGCGTAGTTGTGGTTAAAAGCGGCCTCTGATTGGTCGATTTTAAGTAAATGGGTGTGGTTAAAGGAACGTGTTTTTAAAAATTGTGCGTTTTGAAAATGTGCATTTTTTTTAGCCAGAACTCTCATAGCTTATCTACTGATATATTAATATATAATATTAAAGCCAGATGCCCTCGACTTAGGAAGAAGATTTTGCGCCAAATCAACATTGAAGCAGACCAAGAAGACCATGATCCCACAGAGGTTGATATAGATCTCGAAACTGCATCACAAACATCCTTTTTAACTGTAACATTCATTGTCCAATGGAATATAAATGGGCTAGTCGCCCACATAGCTGAATTACAAATACCTATTGTAAAACAACAACCAAAACTACTGTGTATCCAAGAAACTCACTTCAAAAGTAACAAACATTATACCATAAAAAAATATACTACATTCTACAAGAATCGTACTAGTCGAGAAACTGTCAGCGGGGGAGTCGCTACTTATCTTTTAGATCAAATATCAGTAGAACAAGTTCCACTTGTTACAGATCTCGAAGCAGTGGCTGTTGTCATGAAACACCCCATCAAGATAACAATTTGTAATATATACATACCATCTGATCATCCACTGTCATCTAATGAAATGGATAACCTCTTAGCTCAACTACCAAAGCCTTATCCCCTGCTGTGGATTTTAACTGCAAGAGTCCTATGTGGGGACCGAGTTATTCCGATCGTCGAGGGAAACTTACTGAAAACATAATTGACAATCATGGGTTAGCTGTTCTGAATACCGGACAGGCTACAAGATTTAATTTCGCCAACAGCAGTTTTTCAGCTATAGATATAGCTCTATACTCTCCCGTTTTAGCCCCATGCCTATCATGGAATCCATTAGATTGCTTATATGGAAGTGATCACTTTCCAGTGAAAACAAATTATCCCCAATCTGAAGATCAACAACCACAAAGGGACCATTTTAAATGGAACCTGGAAAATGCTAATTGGGAAAATTTTAAGTCTACGACTGAGCTTCTAATGGCCAAATACAATGAAGATGAAAATATAGATAACAAGGTAGAACAGTTTACTAACATAATTCTAGAAGCTGCAGAAACAACAGTGAAAAAAAAAGTATTTCAGGCGAGGCGCAAGGTCTTACCTTGGCGGAACAACGATTGCAAAACTGCTATAAGAGAAAGCAAACGTGCTCTCACTAAAATCAAAAGGCAAAATAATGCTGAAAACCTCAAAAATTTCAAACAACTCCGAAATCGAGCAAAAATATCATCAACCAAAGTAAAGAAGCTTCCTGGAAAAAATATGTCTCCTCCATTAATAACTTGACACCAGCCTCACAAGTCTGGCAAAAAATTCGAAAAGTTCGCAGTATTTCAAATTACAATGATATTAAATTATTAAAACATGGTGGTAAATTTATAACATCCCCAAAGGAAATAGTTGAACTGCTTGCAGATAAGTATGAGTCGAATTCAAGTGACACAAACTATCAAGAGGATTTTCTAAAATCTAAAAAAAAAACAAGAACAAAACGTTATAAATACTGTACCGAACAGCTCTGACCCTATCAATAATATTATTACATTAAATGAGCTGAATGAAGCACTAAGATCATGACAAGATTCAGCACCAGGTCCTGACAATATACCATACTCATTTCTTAAACATCTTCCTGACATTGCCAAACTCACTCTTCTAAACATCTATAATGCAATATGGATAGAACAAGTCTTTCCAGGAAAATGGACAGAAGCCATAATAATTTCTTTTCTCAAGTCCAATCAACCTAAAGACCAGATCAGCTCATATCGACCGATTTCACTCACCTGTACGATGTGTAAAATACTGGACAAGATTATAAATCGAAGATTGCTACATGTTTTAGAACAACGTAACCTACTTGTTGCAGCACAAAATGGCTTTCGTCAGAACAGATCAACGACAGATAACATTGTTCGTTTGGAAACGGAAATAAATTAGGCCTTTGCAAACAACCAGCATGTCGTAGCGATATTCTTTGATATTGAAAAAGCGTATGATATGGCTTGGAGACACAGAATCCTTAAAAAGTTGGAAGAGTGGAAAATTCAAGGGAACATGATTGCATTCCTGCAAAACTTCATGAGCAAAAGAAGTTTTTTACCAAACAGAATGAAATTTCATCACGGCCTAGAATTCTTGAAAATCGACTACCACAGGCGTCGGTGATAAGTGTTACCCTTTTCCTTGTCGCCATAAATGACATAACAGATGCAACAGATCCACTGGTCAAATCAAATCTGTACTCCGACAATTTTCTGATTTTCTGTAAAAGTAGAAATTTAGAAACCATCCAAGCTTCGTTGCAAAACACCTTAAATAGATTATCCACCTGGTCACTTAAGTGTGGATTTAAATTTTCGTCAACTAAAACTAAATGTGTTCTTTTTACAAACAAGAAAATCCGAGAAATGCCAAGTTTAAAGTATAGCAAAGAGCATACATTTCTGGGAATAGTCTTCGATCACAAACTAAAATGGAAAACACATATCACAAATTAAAAAAATTCTTCTGTGCGAAGTATCAACTTGATGAGGACTTTAGCAAGCCACTTGTGGGGAGCAGATACGAAATCATTCTTTCGTATCTACAAAAGCTTAATTTGCAGTAAATTAAGTTACGGGTGCATAGCTTACTCTACAGCAAGCAAGAAAAACCTAAAAACCTTAGATGTTATCCAAACCACTGCCTTAAGAATAGCTTTGGGGGCTTTAAGAACTACACCAGTTGAGAGTTTATGGGTCTTGAGCGAAGAAAAATCTTTAACCCAGAGGAGAAAGCAACTGACCTTAACATATGCTGCCAAGATTTTGAGCGACCTCACACACCCAAACAGTGACATAGTTACTCCAACCAGGTCTAAAACACTGTTTGACAAAAAAGCAAATGTAAAGCTACCTTTTTACAGGAGAGTAGTCAATATTCTAAAGTAATCCACCATTACATGGGCCAACTAAGTACATAGCTTGCCACGACAGTACCTTCCGTGGACACTGACACAAGCCAACATTATTTTGAACTTAGCACAGTACGACAAAAGAAATACCCCCCCCCCCCCAATCTATAATACATGCAACGTATAAAAATATAACATCACACTACCCTGACCATGGTTTTATTTACTGCGATGCTTCAAAATGCAATTCTGGAGTTGGATCAGCAATAGTTACACCGAGCGGATCGGAACAATATCGCTTACCAAAAACAACATCAGTGTACTCAGGGGAGTTATACGCTATCCTAAAAGCAACCGAATATGTGGAAAATAACAGTGCTCGACGGTATGTAATTTGTTCAGACTCCCTCAACGCACTGGAAGCTATTAAACACATCTACACAAAGAACTCTCTCATTGAACAAATTAAATCAACTTTATCACGAATTCAAAAAAAGTGTCAAAGGGACTTAATAACTTTTATGTATACCCCATCACATGTAGAACTAGAGGGAAATGATCAAGCAGACAAGCTGGCAAAAGAGGCTACTGAATTTCCAGTTACTCAAGAAACTAACCTCTGCTTTTTACCAGATCTTAAAAGATCAATCTGTGCAACCATCAGTGACATGTGGCAAAAATCATGGAGCACTAGGAACAGCAAACTCAAGTTAGTGATGCCATCCATTCAGCTACCCTTACCGCTTCCTCCATCACGCTCTCAACAAGTGCTAGTGAATAGTCTACGACTTGGTCATACAAGGCTTACCCACAGTCATCTATTTAAAAGAGAAGCTCCGCCTAAGTGCGGTATTTGTAATGTGATAGTGACGGTGAAACACCTATTATGTGATTGTCCAAAATTCCAGTACCTACGAGAATTACATAAACTATCAAGAAGTATCATAAATATACTGGCCCCTACACTGAAGATACAGGACCTGTGCGATTTTCTAAAGAACAACCTAATAAATCAAGTATAAAACTTGCTATGATGTATATATGCCGATGAATACATGAATGAAAACCTGATGTAATCTAATAGTTTTATATAATATTTAACATTAGATGTGGTCATAATATTCATTAAGTGGATAGTTTATAGAATTATAATGTACATGCTAGCCTGCTAATGGCCCTCGAGGCTGATGCAGGTTTTTTGTTTAATAATAATAATAATAAAAAATCTTAGTTTAAAAACATACTATATTGGAATAAAAATTTTAAATGTTAAATTTAAAAATTAGCTGATTTTCT
Source organism: Tillus elongatus (assembly GCA_964006375.1). Taxonomy (NCBI): domain Eukaryota; kingdom Metazoa; phylum Arthropoda; class Insecta; order Coleoptera; family Cleridae; genus Tillus; species Tillus elongatus. The sequence continues at coordinate 59,715,518 of OZ023268.1, forward strand.
TTGGAATAACTAAAGTTGGGAATTACTTTAAAAAGATGTCTCGCATGTTTCAAAACTTACAGTTTTAAGTATAGCCGTAGCCGAAGATTTTGACTCTTGGTTCATGTTTGGCTGCTATATTATGTTCAAGTGATGTCCAAAGTTAGATACAAATAAGGTTTGAAAATTTAAATGCTTCAAATCGCAGCTCTATTTTTGCGTTACATCAATTGACATGCTTTCAAAAATAGGGGGGGGGGGTTGAGTATGAAGTAGTTTTAATCTAAAACCAAATCATAGTTTTTGCACAATTTACTCCAGCTGATAAATCTACAAATTATATTCATTAATCATGTATCCCTGCAATTCAGAGTATTGTTGCCTACTTAACATTTGCTTTAGTAATTTCTGTTTATACGTTTATGTACATAATAAACATATTTAATGAAATAACCGCAAAATGAAATTAAGAGCTAAGTACAAAACTTTATGTCTTCTCAAATTTTAATAATAAAATGCAAAAATCTACTGAAAAAAATTAAACTAAATCTTCAAATGTATTCTTATAGTAATTGAACATTTATTAAAACAAATTTTCGCACTGAGTGTAGACTAAAGTTCAAAGAGAATGCAGGAATGTTGGCGAGAAAAACTAATGTGGTTTAAGTAAGTTAGAGTTGACAATTGCAAGTGACAGTTACAAAATCTTTAATTATGTTTGGATATGTGTATACTTTATATTGTGTACCTGCATGCACAAAGCAAGTATTTTTGTACAACACGTAAAATTAAGAATACAAAATACACTATCATAGAAAAAATACCATTCTGCTATAAACACCTATTAGCTATGTGTAAAACTGCTGGTTCCGTCATATTTGTAAAACTTGCGACTGACTAACAGAACAGTTTTTAAATGTACGTACGCTCTCTTTACAGCCTTATCTGCTCGTTAGAGAATTTTAATATACAATCTTTTTAGTATACCTCCAAACCAGTTTAGTTAAGTGGTGTCCAACCTGAAAAATGCAAAACCGATCTATTGTTAGCCACCATTTGTATCCAACAATATTCAAAAGATTTTATCCGAAATTATAGACTCGAACCCGAGACCTCGTAGTCCAAACTCTGCTACTCCCAGCAAACTCGGCTACTTGATGATTAAACTGCTTCGTGCACGTACTACAGTTTTATATTATGTTTGAAATTTAGAGCCACATTGGACTAATTTATATGTATACCTTAGAGCTACCTGAAACTGGAAGATGTTTTTTAAATTCCGAAATGACCGAATGTATGGTGTAAAATAGAATATTTTTATTAAAAATGTCAGTAATCTCTTTATATATATATATATATATATATATATATATATATATATATATATATATATATATATATATATATATATATATAAGTAAACAGGTTAATTAACAAAATATGTTAAGGCACGAGAAATTATAAAAATTGGACTGTCAAGCAACTATTTATAGTTTTCAATTTTCAATGGATTGCTACAACTCTCGCTTTTTTGTTTGCCTATGCCACATTTGGACTAGAAGATGAGTCTCTGTGTTGGACCTTTGTGGCAGACATCGCTTCGCTTGACTCAAATGTTTGGTATCTTCTGTTTTTAGAAGTTATGTTTTTTTACCAAAGCTGGTCACTGTATCTAATATACTAGGGCCTATCAAGTTTTAGTTTCTGGTACTTATGTGATAAGCCTGACAGAAATCCACGCTTTAGTTTGAACCCCTTCTTGTGACTGAAGTAGAGTTTTCTGGGCTTGGTGATAAAACGTTGGTGTCTTTCAAACTGGTAGATGGATCGAAAATTTCCATATTATAGTTTCTTGAGTTATTAAATGTAAAACTATAATTTGGTGGGCTCCAAAGTTCAGTGTCGTTATCTTGTACTGCTCTAAAGAGGTTAGGACTTTTAACTTCTAAGAAACCTAAGCTTTCTTCTTTACTGTTTGTTGTGCCATCATGTTTTACTATTCCGCGAAAGCAAACTTCATCAGTCTTAATATCTTTGTTGCTTATGTTGACATTTGATATTAAACCAGGGCTTCTTAATCCAACTGAGCTCTTGCCTAGACGGTTCAAATGTGGATTACTTTTATGAATATCTTCATAGCAGCCGCCAATATGATCACTGTGATAGTTGAAACTCTTACTCCTAGATAAAGTCGATTTGTAAGTTCTTGCCGGTTTAACTGGCGCGTTGTTTATGATAAATCCTGAAGGTAAAACAGTATTTATTATAGAAACGTTGATTTGACTGCCAGTGTGGCTGTCGCTTAATTTTGTAGGTACTTCATGTTTCAGGTAACGAGGTAGTGTCTGAAAATTACGTGACTCTTCAAATGATGTGTTCATTAAACGGCCTGTGGAATTATTGAATCGTCCCAAAGTACTCTGAGCTCTGTAATAAATAAAAATAACATATTACCTTTGATATGTGTTGTTGTATAATAAATTTAATGAAAAATCATGAAAGATTGCCACGCATTATTAGTAATGCGTGGCAATCTTTTATGATTTTTCATGACACACACACACACCATCACACACACACACACACACACACACACACACACACACACACACACACACACACACAAAAGCCTCCGGGGTTCAGTGGTAAGAACGTGTGCCCCTGAATCAAAGGGCACTGGGTTCGATCCTTAGGGTTCCCCTTTCACTTATTCAGTACCTACTGTAAAGATAACATTAACCATAGCTGTGGCATTGTATTTGAGCAAGTTGAATGTCTGCACGTTCCGCTGTTCGGAGGGGGACGTAAAGCCGTCGCTACTGTGTCCATGCGATGTTGGGCACGTTATAAATGCCTACCCTGCTTACACAAAGGTAGGGGTTCGACAACATTTCCAGGATAGTAAGGTGAAACTGCTCTTTGGAGTCGGTGATTGGATACAGTCGCGGAAATAGACCGACGCTAAAAAAAGAAATATTCACATATACGCATGGAAATCTTTATGACATTTCATGCTATTTGCATTATCAGAATACTAGTTGAGAGAGAGCTGTAGCTTATAGTGCCACCTCTACGTAACATGCTATGCTAATTATCTTTTGGATACGCATGGTTAGAATAAATTTATGAGGAAATAACGTAAGGGCATGTGATGCACCCTAATATATTTACCATGGTATTCTAGTAATTATTATAGTTTATCTATTGCCAGTGGGGTTAGTTAGACGTCCCCAAAATATCAAATTATTGTCAACACAAGCCAGGCTAGTCGATAGTACAGGAGAAAAGCGGATGCCAGTAATTATCACGGGAAATATTACTCCAAAGCAGGAAGTGGAGGGGCATGGTTTGCAATTATTTTTGTTATTAGTTAGTCTAGTCTTAGTTTTTGTAGTTTTAACATGATAGTAGTATAATCATAACTTGATTATATACCAGGGTCATACAATATTATAAGTAACAAAATATTAAGTAAAAAGTTTATAAGTGTAAAGTTTTTGTGGTTAATAAATAAAGTTTTAAACTTTTTCAGTACAAACTGTAACATTAACATCACCGAGGTTCTGGCATTGTATTTGAGCAAGTTAAAGGTCTGTACGTTCCGTCCTTCGGAGGGGGAGTAAATCCGTCAGTCCCGTGTCCATGCAATGTTGGGCACGTTAAAGATCCCTACCCTCCTTACAGAAAGGCACGGGTGGGGCAAAATTTCCAGGATAGTGAGGTGAAACTGCTCCTTGGCGTCGGTGATTGGCTATAGTCGCGAAAAAAGCCGACGTTAAAGAAACAAAACACACACAAACATTGCTGAAAGGTATCTTCTGGTTGCTGGCTAAGACAAAGTTCAAGTTAAAGTAGAGACAAGCATCGCTCTTCCCAAATTTCCAACAGAGACAGGCATCGCTTATATAGAGTATGTATATATATATATATATATATATATATATATATATATATATATATATATATATATATATATATATGCATTATATTTTATAAAATATATACGCGTTCAAAGAACTCGCCTCCAAAAACCGGAGGCGACTACGAAAAATCGGAGGCCAATAGGTATACATGTGTATAACGACTAAACCATGATATATTCATCGTTAAACGGTGAATTCTAAATTTTTGTTCGGAGGCCGTTTGACAAGGTATACATATGCAGTTACACAAACGAGTTCACGGCACCTCTAACAGGTGGCGTCACCGTTTATTACACGTATACAGTTCGTACGATGGCCCAGTGGACTTTTCCCCCCGAGTATTTTGCATAACAGTACGACTCAGAAATATTGCAACAGTGCATGGAGGTTTGTTGTATGTGGGAGAGTTAGCTTGAAAACAGGTCCTTTAGTCACAAAAAACGGAGGTCTGTTGGTACGATAGGTTTCGTTAAAATCAATAAACTCATATATCTACTATCTTTTCAATGTTTACTTTATTACTCCATATTAGTGACTAGCTTTTGCTTAAGGCTTTGTACCTTGACGATTTGTTTACTGTTACATACAGTTTGCACTTCATTGTAGAGGTGGGAAATTATATTCTTTTGTAATTGAGCAATCGACTTAAAATTCGGTACATAGATAACAGTTCACCACTGATAGTGTGGATTATTTGTGAGTAATATCGCTTCAGAAAAATGGGAAGAAATAGGCGGTTTATTGGGGGAAACTGACACTTTTCTATGAAATATAGTTTCAGAAGATAACAAAAGTCTTTCTGTTGGGAGTAGATTTTTACAGCGATGCGGAAGTTATGATTCAATTTGCATCACTATTTACTTTATGTATTAAACAGAATACAAAAATATGATAAAAGTTGTGATAGTTTCTTAACCATTCTGATGGTTTTGTATACGTGTTATATATATATATATATATATATATATATATATATATATATATATATATATATATATATATATATACATATATATACATATATATATATATATATATATATATATATATATATATATATATATATATATATATATATATATATGCATTATGTCTTATACGTCTTCAAAATATATACGCGTTCAAACAACTCGCCTCCAACATCGGAGGCGACTACGAAAAATCGGAGGCCAATACGTATCCATGTGTATAACGACTAAATCATGATCTATTAATCATTAAAAGGTGAATTCCAAATTTTTGGTCGGAGGCCGTTTGACATGTTATACATATACAGTTACACAAACCAGTTCACGGTACCTCTAACAGGTGGCGTCACCGTTTAATACACACATACACTTCGTACTATGGGCCAGTAGGCTTTTCCTCCGCGTATTTTACATACCAATACGCCTCAGAAATATTGCAACAGCGCACGGAGGTCTGTTGTAGGTTAGTGTGTGAGAGAGTTGGCTGGAAACAGGTCCTTTAGTCCCAAAAAACGGAGGTCTGTTGGTACGATGGGTTTCGTTGAAATCAATACACGTATATATATATATATATATATATATATATATATATATATATATATATATATATATATATATATATATATATACTATCTTTTCAATGTTTACTTTACTACTCTATATTAGAGACTAGCTTTTGCTTAAGGCTTTGTTCCTTCACGATTTGTTTACTGTTACATGCAGTTTCCACTGCATTCCCGTAAAATAGAAAAAAAATGTAAAGTATTGTTTTGCCACTACGCATTGAAAAAAACTAGTAAATAACAATTATAGAAATGATGACTTCGGAATCGTACATTTAGTTATCTGCAAATTTTTATCGAAGTAACTTTATTCGATGTAGAAATTTACGATTTTATTATATGTGGATATTGATAAAGTGATAAATGTGATTAGAGGGTGTGTGGTAGTAGCTACTGTAATTTAACATTACGATAATGGAATTAAGACTTGACCCATTACGCAAAATGAGAGCTAACTTATTGACATAAAATTCAAAAATATGAACTACCTAATAATTTAAAAATTTGGAGCCTAAAAAACGGTAAAAAACATCCAATATAAATTTAATAATTTTGAATATATGATTGTTTACAGCCGACAGCCATATAATACCAAAACTTCTACTGAAGTATATACGAGTACACATAAAAAGATTTGAAAGGTGTAATATAAAATTAACTCAGTTGGTGAACTTGATGGTTAGAGGAAATAAACTGTTTCATTACTAATTTACTAGTGCAGATTTCTTATTAATTTGGCGCCAACTTAAAATATCCTTGATATTCGGGTATTTAACGTGCGTCAAGTTACCCCCCTCCCCCCAATTTACAATTTATTGTAATTGGGTATACTACCAGTTAGTGCATCCTTAGTGCTCTTTGGTGCACAAAAAATTTCGTTAGTGCTTGAATACAAACGGATATACAGCAAAAAACCTTGGGGGGGGGGGTCAACTTTACCCATGATTTTTTGCAAATTGACTGTAAGTGGTATCATTCAATAGCAAATCGTTAGTGCTTCGCAGAAACACAACATTTTTTGTTAGTGCTTAAATACTTTAGAAAGAACAAACATTTTTCCGTCGGGGTCAAGACTATCTTTTTTAGTTCATGAAATAAACATTTTTTATTTGACTAGTTGGTTAGTGAATCCGTTTTGCTTTCGAGAAAAATAAAAAATTTCGTTAGTGCTCTAATACAAAAGGAGATATGACAGAAACACTGTGGGGGCGGGCCAACTTGACGCATGTTTTTTTGCAAATAAGTTGCGGATGATATCAATCGATAGCAAATCGGTAGTGCTTCTGAGAAACACAAAAATTTTTGTTAGTGCTCAAATAGTTTAGAAAAAACAGTCGATGTCCCGTGGACTTCAAAACTTTTTTTTGCGTTGATAAAATACACATTTTCTCTATGACTCGCTGGTTAGTGCATCGTTAGTGCTTTCGAGAAAAACAAAAGTGCTCTAATACAAAAGAAGATATATCAGAAAAACCGTGGGGGGGCAACTTGACGCATGATTTTTTTGCAAATTAAGTGTAAGTGGTAGCATTCAATAGCAAATCGTTAGTGCTTCGGAGAGACACAACATTTTTTGTTAGTGCTTGAATACTTTAGGAGAAACAAACGTGTTCAAACAAAAATTGTTCCGTCGGGGTGAAAACTATCTTTTTTAGTTCACAAAAGACACATTTCTTGCATGTCTCGTTGCTTAGTATATCGTTAGTGCTTTCGAGAAAAAAAATTTTTTTTTGTTAGTCGTCTAATACAAAAGGACATATGCCAGAAAAACGGGTGGGGGGTGGTGGACTTGTCGCATGATTTTTTTAAGGTTTTTATTCTGATTTATGATAAATCTAGAATCAGTTAAAACTCGACGTTTTAGGGTCCTGTTTTAAAGCCATTTCCAACAGGCTAAGAAATTATAATGTTTATTATAATAAACCTTAGTTTAGATAGTTTTTATCCCGACGGAAATACGTTTGTTTTTTCTAAAGTATTCGAGCACTAACAAAAAAAAAATGTGTTTCTGCGAAGTATTAACGATTTAAAATGAAATGATACCACTTACACCTAATTTGCAAAAAAAGGGTCAAGTTGACCCCCCTCCCCATTTTTCTGGTATATCTCCTTTTGTATTAGAGCACTATTGAAAATTTTTGTTGTTCTCGAAAGCACCTACGATGCACTAACCAATGAGTCATACAAAAAATGTGTATTTTATGAACCAAAAAAGGTAATTTTCGGCCGATGGAACTACATTTGTTTTTATAAAGTATTTAACGACTAACAAAAAAAATGTGTTACTGTGATGCACTAACGATTTGCTATCTATTGATATCATTCACACCTTATTTGGAAAAAAATCATGCGTCAAGTTGCCCCCCACTGGTATATCTTCTTTCGTATTAGAGCACCAACGAAAATGTTTGTTTTTCTTGAAAGCACTAACGACCCAAATCGCCACAACACATCTTTTTAATGACCTGGCGATCGTTTCACTGCCAAAGTTAATTATAACTACTTTACTACCAACATCACCTTTTATACTGAATCTTAGGTAAAGAACGATACCGAGAGGGAGACTAAATCGCAGGCAAATTCTTGAGCGTATTGTATTTTAATTGTTGCAAGAGGTTTTTGAACTTCCTTTATTACTTTACCTGACAGGGTCAGAATGTTTATCTGCATCATTATTGCCCTAGAAATATAAATACTCTCGTACGCATCTAGCTCCACAGTTTCAAATTTTCTTTATCATAACCGTAGAAAGAAACGTTTTTAAAAATTGTGGTTGACATTTAAGATCTCTGTGTCGAACACAAAACAAGTTATATACAACTTTATTTAATTTTAATACAAAAAATTGAACTAACAAAAAACGTTTCGAAGGAGTTGCAGTTCCTTTTTTATTAAAACAGTAAATGCAATGGATTACTATAGGACATACGTCATACGTATACAGTCACGTGGCAAAGATTCTGCTAATCATTGTGAAAAGTGGAATAAGAAGTAAAATTAAGAGCTGCCCTAAAATAGTTCGGGTTTACACCAAACCGACGAGCTGGAGAACGATGCCTAAATCATAGATAAACTGATATGTATTCATTGCTTCTGTAGACTTGTAAAAACCCTTCCATAATGTGGATTGGAAAATATTATTTCATATAATGAAGAGAACCTACATTGGATTACAAAGATAGCCGGAATATTCTCAATCTATACAATAATCAAAGAACCACAGAAGATATGAATTTGAAGCTAAAATAAGAAGCGGTGTTTATCAAGGACGTCAATTATCGCCATATTCAATTTATTCGCAAAAGACATTATGAGTAGACTGAAGAAAAAGACAGCAAAAATCAAAATAAATTTACTACAGAGTCATGCAAAATGACACAGCGCTGATAGAAGAAATGCAAATAATGTTCAATGTACTGGATCGTGCGCTAAAAATAATTAAACTAAAACGGAAACGATAAAAATCAAATAAGTACAGATAAAAATGGACAGAAGTGCAACAATGCATTTAAAACTAAACGACAAACAAGTAGAAATGTTTACGTACCTGGAGGGTGTTGTAACCAATGATGGTAAATGTGACTACTCAGAAAATGGCGGTGGCAAAGTCACTATTCAATAGTTATTTAACTTTAACCCAAAGAAAATGTTTATGAAGTTTAAAGTTTCATTGTTTTGATGTATGGAGCGGAAAGTAGGAAACCTTAGACCAATTGGTAAAGTGTAGAAGTATAGTGAAATTAAAAAAGCTCCGGAAAACAACTATTTGCGGTCCCTTGTTCATTGCTACTATGACCATTCATAGTAGCAATGAACAAGGGACCGCATTTAGACCACAATGATAAAGATTGCATTACCTAATAATAATATGAGCATATATACATATATACTGCCGCGTTCGAAGGATAAAATGTTTTGGAAATAACTGCCAAGCACCCTTTGTTCACGTCGAAAAACTAGTAATTATTGGGTTCAATCAAAAGTCGATTGCATGTTGAGACTTTTATGGCATTTGTTTTAATATCATTTTTACTGTCATAACTTTTGTGACTGCTGTATTTACTACAGTGTAAAATTAAAATATGACATGTGTACCGATTATTTACTAATAACTCTTTTAGATAAGACAACTAGAAATATTAATCAAAAAGAGAATATTTATATACAAAACAATTTCGTTAGCTACGTAAAGGTTAATGTACTAGTTAGGCAGTAGGCAGTTAACAATTTTCTAACAAAAAAAAAGACAAAAATCGTCTTGGCGATTTTTTTAGGTACAACACTTTATTTTTATTTCCACATCGTCATTAAGTGTGAAACTATGCTAACGGTGACAGCAATTTGTGCAAAAAGTGTCGAAAGACATAGATAACATGATTTGAAAACGAAGATTTTTTTGTCTGTCGGCCTGTATGTCTGTCTGTTAAGAGGCACGATGACTTTCGAATGAATTGACAAATCGTTTTCAAATTTGGTATACAGTTAGAACCTGACAAACGAATTTTTGGGATTGTTTTGAGTAATATCGATCCAGGACGTAGGGGATGAATGAGGGTTAATTTGAGGAAAGTTGATTTTTTTAACTCGAGTTATATATAACGTTTTAGGTTTTGTTTATTAGAAAACTGCCAATTTCATTACTCATCTAGTATTCTATGATGAAATTAAAGTACGGGTTGAATGCGAATATCAAATATAATATGAGCGTACAAAATCAAACGTAAAACTCAAACAAGTGACAGTGATGAAATAATTTGTTTAAATAATAAATTCATTTATACAAAACATAATAATAATAACACCATAGTAGACAAATAGTATATGAATAAACATTAAAGCATAATAAGTAAATAAAAAAGTGTTTATTTAAGTATAAGCCTTACAATAAAACTAACCGTTTTTAATGAGAACAAGAGATTAAACAAAATCTAATTATTCTTCTCACATCACAATTTTTTCGGTAAGTATTGTAAACGAAAGTTTTTACGCGAACCCAGTTTTTATTCTGAAATATAGAGTGGTATTTTTATTAGTTCCAGTCATTCGTCTTTTTGTTTGTAACGTTATGAAGCGATACAAGTAAAGAGTAAATAAATATAAATAGACTCCAATATTTTGCAGTCTATTTTAAGACGGGATTTTTACCGGTTCCTGACAAATAATAGGGTCTAAAATAGAAAAACTAAGGCCAAGGGCAGGATCTCTTGGTAATAAGCAAAAACCTAATATGTAGATTTGTCAACATTGTTGGTGCCGTATACGAATGATACGTGTACCGGATCAAACACAAAAGGAGTTGTTTTCAACGATTTATATATGGAGGCGTGTTACATTTAAAAATGTGTCAAAAAAAAGTATAAAACAAATCTAATTAATCCTTACCCCTCTCATGTTGCCTTTAAAGATAATTATTGTTACAAGCTTAATCTGCAAAATATACATAAAAAACCTAATGATATATCATGGAGGCCTGGGTGCCTTTTCGGTGGGTGGAGGTGACAAAGATAGCTGTGCACGTATATATATATATATATATATATATATATATATATATATATATATATATATATATATATATATATATATATATATATATATATATATATATATTGTAGTAGAAAATTTTCGTAAAAATATTTCAAATCCGATAGCTCAATAAATTTTCCCTTAAGCCGTAATCTTCAATCTTGAACCATAGTAACACCTATGTAAACGCACGTGGGTACTAAATTAAAGAAAAATAACATAATGAGCGTCGCAGATAACTACAAATTTGTCCTAAAAAACCTTTTTTGTTGTTTATTGTTTGCAAAAACTGGATGGGTTGACTAAAAGAAAACCTTCCAAACAATCAATAAGGGAAAATATCTGCCATATTTATAATTTGACAGGTACATTCCCTTTGTAAATAATTAATTTTTTCTGAAAAACTTTTGTGACTGTGATGAAATTTGTAATACAATTTTTTTATTTACAGAAACGTACAGTAGTCACATATTATATCTAAGACCAAATTTTAATTTTCTAGCTCCATATAAATTTTTTTTTTTCAAATAATCGCTAACTGGGACTCCAAAACCGGTATCCAAGGTCCATTTAAATTTGAAGAATTACTTTTAATAATATATCTTACTAATACTGTACAATTCTTATGAAAATTCACTACTATAACGCACTTGCTGCGTCCCGATTTTTTTTAAATTTTGTATTTATTTTAATAAATTTGAGGCTGAAATGGAAGAGCTGAACTTGACACATGGCACGTGTCTGATCTTTTGCCGAAACTATTGGTATTATTATTGCTAATCATTACTAATTTTATTTATTGTTGTTCTTATTAAAGTATAAGTGATTCATTTGTAACTGTTGGCAAACAGTAAATTTATTATTAAACATAAAAAAAATTAATTATGTACTTTTTTTGAAATATGTTTTTATTTATATAATATGTGTTATCATCTATATAAAATATTTGAATATTAATAATTATTAAAATATACTAATTTTAGTAATATTGAATATTTTAATTAATAAAAAGAAAAGAAAATGCAATCAAACTTTTTATCTACAAGTCTACAACTATTATATAATGACTATGATTTAAAACTGTTTCGAATGTGATAATAACTTCTATATAACATATAACGCACTAGTGCGTTAATGACATTTCAAATGAAATTTGGCTCGTTGGGACATTTATTAAATAAAGTTTAGAAATATGAAAATTTGATTGCCCTGCGTGGGATTCAAACCCAGGTCTTCTAGATGAGCTGGTCAGGTACTCTACCATTAGACTACCAGTACCAAGGCCACTGTCATTGCCGCTATATTTATATATAATAATGTCTATATCCTACGTGTTATGTAAACAACTATTATTAACAACATTCTTAAAATGTCAAATTACACATATAAGTTTGCAAAATGAATAATCACTTCTTATCCGCTTCTTTTAATCTTATAGAAATAATTTAAATTTTAAAATTGCATTTTGAATAAATGTTTTTGACAGTTTTTAACGGCACAAGCACACACTATCACATGATCCATTATAGAAGTTAAATGATTGTCAACACAAGCATGTAGTAGCAGCATGTTAAACTCCTGCAGTCTTCCTATGACTCTCTCCACATGCACACGTAATGCAGCTATCCGTTTCGACTGCTTCACTTCGTCAGAAGAACTCGGTGTTGCGGCAGATACTTAATGTGGTCTAATAAATACACAGTCTTTCTGTTGTAAAAGGTTTGTAAGATTTTTAAACCCTCTATCGCCCATTACTGCTATCCCAGGTTGTAGTCGTTCTGCATATCCTGAATCTTCTAGGATCATAACATCTGAAGCTCTTCCGCCATAGCCCTTGGAAATAACGAAACCAGTCCATCTGGCGTACAGGATATTAGATAATTTATTGTTTTCCCCTTCTTGTATTCAGATCATGTTAGAGCCTGATTTATGGGGTTACTAGGTTTCTCTATTTGAATTTCCAAACAATCGATTATCGATACTACTTTCCCATACCTCGCTCTAAATGGAATAGGTAAATGGCGTCGAATAGTTTTGATATCTGGCCAATAAATTAACTGTTGAAGGAATTCCGATAGTATCACAACACCTTTAGCAAAGATCCTGCTTAAGTTACTTACGGACATGCCAAAAGCGATCGCTAAGATAGCAAATGAATCATTTAAACGTATCTTCTTCAAGGTTATGAATATATTTTTCACTGGCAATGGAGCTGCTGCAGCCAACATTTTTATGGTTCGTAATTAACACCCGATAATTTAATACAATTTGCAGAATGAAAAAATTATATATGCTCGATAAAAAAAAAATCAAAATGTGGTATAAAATAATAGGAAATGCCTTATATTTATTATAAAATCGCAATATAAAATATACAATTTGCACGCTAAATTCTGTTCGGTATGTTAATGAAATGTGCACTAAAAATGTATATAAATGCTCGATAGTTTACGTTCACTATTGAATAAAACTTACAATTTACAGTAATATAAATGCTCGATAAGTCGTAATCTCTACTAAACGTGGCAATACTGTAAGTATTCGCTCATGCGTGTTTTCTGACCAACAGTACACAACCTCCGAAAACAAAGCGGGCATGCTGTATAATCTGCAGTGCGGAAATAAGTGTGTTGTGTTTATTATTAAAACGCGAACTCTTTTTAAAACCAACAATATGAGTGGCGGTGAGATTCCTCAATACAGTTCATCAGAGGATAGTTCGGATGTTGTACTTAATCAGCTCATCCCAAAGAAAAGAAGAAAAAATGGTGATAAACAGTGGAAAAGAGAACAGGTATTCAGTAACAAAGCTTTAGCTGAAAAATCAGTAAAAGAAGAAGGTATTTGGAGCTTTTATCATAAAAATGTTGATACAGAGGGTAAACGTTAGTGCGAGTTATCGTTTTAATAAAGTAAAATATCGAGGTGAGCAATGTGCCTCAGGTGTATATTTATATTATCCCGCAAATACTGATGATATAGTTTTATACCGATCGGAATTGCTTCATACTTGCGAAAGTATAACTACCAAAGCAACCGTCAGAATCAACGAACATACTAAAACGGAAATAAATAAGCTGTTCGAAAACGATTCAAAACTAAAACCGAAAAAGATTTTAGAAATTTTGGCAAAGAAAAATTTACCAATTCCTAAAAAAGTTTAAATAATTATTTGGCTTCTTTAAAAAAGTTCAAATTTGGTCCGAATTCGATAAGTCTTGGGGAGTTAGAACAATTTTGCATCAATCACTCTTCAGTTCCAGAAAATGAAGATGAGGCTTTTATAATAGCTCACCAAATGAATTACGAAGATCGCCCTTCCTTTCGATTTTTTATGTCAACCAAAAATTTAATCAGACAATCACAGAATGCTTGCCATGTCCATGCAGATGCCACCTATAAGCTTATATGGCAAGGTTTCCCGTTATTGGTGTTTGGAACAACAGACAAGACCAGATCGTTTCACACTTTTGGAGTGGCAGTTTGTAGCAATGAGCAAACTGAGGATTTCATTTTTGCATTCAAAGCGCTAAGAACTGGTGCAGAGAAAATTTCGAGTGAAACCATTAATCCGTCGATACTAATATGTGACGCAGCCCACAGTATACAAAATGGTTTCAAAAATGTATTTGGTCCGAACGTTACAATAAAGATGTGTTGGGCTCATCTGAAAAAAAACGTAAGGAAAAAAGCTGATCAATTTGTGCGTCCAAAAGAAAACATACCTAAAATCTTGCAAGATATTGATTATCTTCAGTTAAGTAAAAGTCAAGAGATATTCGATAAAGCGTCCATCATGTTTCTATCAAAATGGGAGGAGCAAAAAGACTTTTTAAGTTATTTTGAAAGTGAATGGCTACAAATGAATCGTAACTGGTATGAAGGGGTTCACAAGAAAAGCCCAAGTAGAAACAACGCCCTAGAGGCATTTAACAGAGTCATCAAAGATGAAAATACCCTAAGAGAACGGCTTCCTCTATCTCGCTTCTGTGTGATATTGAAGGAGTACGTAGCCACTTGGTCTAAAAACTATTCGTCAAAATTAAAAGAAGTGCACTTAAAGCATTGTATTGACCTACATTTGTGGACAGAATATTATCAGTGGGCTAAAGCAGAGAAAAAAATTGTTTCTAAAGCGAC
Source organism: Tillus elongatus (assembly GCA_964006375.1). Classification (NCBI taxonomy): domain Eukaryota; kingdom Metazoa; phylum Arthropoda; class Insecta; order Coleoptera; family Cleridae; genus Tillus; species Tillus elongatus. Next base: position 59,730,617 of record OZ023268.1, read on the forward strand.
ACCATCGGGCAATGTTTTCATCGTTCCTTCAAAAAATACGATTGAGGTGAAGCACGGCGACCTTGACAAGTGTATGAATCTAGACTTCGATAATTTTGACGAATATAAGACTGTTATGTTTAATGTATGGACAGTTACAATTCCCGACGACCGAAATGATTGTATTGTATTGTATTGTATTTTGAAGGATGACATGGCTGCGGCTTGTTGCCATTCGCACATTTTTCCGTGATTATAGCTTTCTTCCTCATTTGATCTGTCCCTGATTAATTACGCGTGAGCTAATATCTAAAAGATATATAGCGTAAAAATGTGGAACGCTTCACGATTTTGCGTGTCATCCTTGCGCAGGAGCCATGCTAATCTTCTCTGTATCGTTCCAATTTTAGTATATGTACCGCCGAAGCGAGTACAACCAAAATGATTGGATTAATGGTGAATGCGATTGTCCGGTATTTTTTAAAATGATGATTTGTAAACACATTGTGGGATTAGCCATACGGCTAAAATTTACCACACCACCTCCTGAAGCAAAAGCCATTCCAATTGGAGTGAAGAGACGTCGTGGGCGACCAGTCAAATCTAAACAAGCTCTTTTAATTCAATAGGTAAGTCATAAGTTAATATTTTCCTGATGTATGTTCACTGTGAATACATAGGTATGCCATTTCTTATTTCAGATAATCTCACCGACCTCGGATGAGTCGGATGTACTTTGTGCAATGATCTCTTCGTGCCTAAAGTGTCTATTCCTACGAATTAGAATTAGGTTTTGTTTTGTTAGTATAAGTAGGTTCCTAGATACTAATAAATTAACAATTTTCATTTTAAGTTTTGTTGCGACTATTTTATTTTTGAAATAGATTGCTACCAATAATCCAGAAAACATGTTATTATTTTTGAGTTATGGGAGTTTGTCTTGTATTACATATTATACTGAATAAATGTTTATTTTGTGTTCACTGTTTTTGTTATTTTCGATGAAAATAAAAGTACCTACTGTTTATGAGCTTTGAACTTGTTGAAGCGTAAGTATCATCAGTTTTCAATTAAACGTTGATTCTACATTTATCGAGCATTTATTATATTTTAACGAATTTATAAATTTAACAAGTTTTTGAGTTTGGTACTGAGCGATCACTAAATTAATCAAGCCTCTATTATTTTTTAAGATATATTTTTTTAATTTAGAAAACATTTGAATTTGATACTGAGCATTCGTTACATTAATTGGGCCTATATTATTTTTATCGAATATTTATTATTTTAAGAAGCATGTAAATTTTATATTGGGCACTCACTATATTTATCGAGCGTTTATTATTTTTATCGAATATTTATTATTTTAAGAAGCATGTAAAATTTATATTGGGCACTAACTATATTTATCGAGCGTTTATTATTTTTATCGAATATTTAGTTTCTTGTCATGCATATGAATAAATTAACTGGAAAATATAATATGCATTGGCATTAAAATATCGAGCATATAATTTATACCGTATTAAAATTTGCTACAAACTACCATATTTTTAATTACATGTTGATATTTTGAAATAAATTCGCACACTGTAAAAAAAGTCTTCTCGATATTTTTGTTTTGCAATGAGAAACATACAAGGGGAGAATCGGAATACTCTTATATCTAGATAATTGTCCTCTAATATCGGTTACACACATATTTAAATTTTAAAAAATAATAAAATTAGTTCTATTAATTATTCTCTAATTACACTACTGATGTCTTCTATTATTTTAAGAGTTTCTAGTGGTTTTTTTAATTGTTCAATATTTCCCAATATATGGTTAAACATTGAATAATGCTGTTTTCCTTTGTATTTTTACCAGACATTTATATGAGTCGTTGGTTTTCTCTCCCACGTTGTTTTCCATATTGTAAATTATTCTGGGTAATACATTTAAAAACTCTCCGAATGTCGACAAATCGAAAAACACACAGGTATGTTGCAATTTTTCTGTGATAATTTTACTATGGGTAAGAATTTTAGTAGAGGGTCTACACCAACTTGTAATTGTTTTCTTTCATTTCGTGTAAGAAAATATGTTGTTTGGGATATCTGTTCACAGTCTTTCGGCTTTAGTTTTTTCTCACTGATTTTCCTATTGATTTCCAATAACTTTTGATTAAGTACACCTTCTTGTGTAGGTTAATAATTATCTGTTGCATCCGCTAGAAGCACTTTATCTACTATTTATTATAGTTTCCTCGTTTTTTTTACGTCTTTAACTACTTGATCACCGTCTTGTTTGAGAGTGTATTGTTTTGCGAGAAACATAATTTGTAATTATATACGTATTATCAATGCCTTGGACTCCGTGTATCATGCAATGCTAAGTACATTAAATCCCCTTTTTAGTGAAAAATAACTCTCGTTAGAGAGTTTTCACTTCCATGCATCATACGATGTTAAGTTCATTAAATATCATTTATAATGAAAATAAGGTCTTAAGATTGTCGACCAACTGCCATGTAAATGTCATTTCAACCAAGAACAACGTCTATATGTTATCACCCATTAACGTGTTATGTATATAACTGATCTGTCTGTTTGGGGTCTACTATCCCCTATATATCATGTGTGTTTATATATATATATATATATATATATATATATATATATATATATATATATATATATATATAGATAGATATATATTTGTGTGTGTCATTTCATGAAACAACTAATAATTTTAAGTTTTTATCTTATATTCATGTAGACCTTGTTATATTTTGAAGGCGGTTCATTTTCTATCACTTTCCATTTAAAAGGTATAAGGATTTGAAGTTCAGACCTGAAGTCCTCATTTTATTGTATATTTCGCTTAGGTTTGGGTTCCTTAACATCAACGAAGCATTGGTTCTACCGTACTGCTAGCTCATATGGAGATAAATTACTGGCTTCATCTTCGACTTGCTGTGCATATAATTCCTGATGAGTGAACGGTGTCATATTTGTCGAGTTACCTGAACTCATGTCCATCTGCTGTGGGTATATGTTTGAGTTGGCATTATTTCTAGGAATTAATTTTTGTTGATTATAATTTTGTGTTGTATAATTATCCCGTAAATTATTCGATTTATCTTAAAACGCATTAAATGGCTTAGGCTGGAAATGTTGTCTTACTTGATTACTGCCAGAATGTGTTTGAGGGTTTTGCCTACACGGAAAACTATTAAATTACTTTGCTGGATTATATAAACTATTCGCAAGGAAATTACCTATAGGGCGATTTGAATTTGCAAATCTATTAAACTGCTGAGGCGTTCCTACATTAGCCGGTACAGAATTAATAGCAGTACTTTTATGTGGTTGTTGCTGTTTGTAAAAAGCACTAGCATTTTGCCTTGAGAAGTTTTTAAAGTTTTCTTCTTCAGTCACTATAGACATAGCTCTCTCTAAGCTACAGTATATCTCAATCTAACCACTAATTGTAGTTCGTACGGTAAACCACTAATAAATGTTTTAAGGAGAAATCATTATAATGTTCAATTTTTTATTCTGGTTTCGTTCTCGTCATCTATAGACATATTTAACTTAGCAAATATGAGACTTCGCGAATCTTGAATTCTCATGCCCAATTGAGTAGGTGCTTCATTTTTTAAAGGTTCTATTAAAATAAGATCTTGTATCAGACAATCTATACTTCTTTGGCCAGAGAAACTTAAAGTTAACGCATCTTTGATTGCAAACCAAGAATTAAGCTCTAGTCTTGTATAGATGAGATCGGCTGCTCTACCTTTTAATTTAGACAAATATATATTAAACAGACAACTATTTATGGGATGATCGGCTTCCTGAGAATTTTGGAAATTTCTTTAAAATGCTTGTAAACATCTATTTAACTGTCTAGCATTACCATCAAAAACAGGAATACTGTCGGCATGACACCTTAGTGCCTGCATATCTGTTGTATTATTTACAGTTGTAGCAGAAGCACCTTGTATGTTAGGCATATTTAATCTTAAATTATTTACCTCTTCAATCAAACTTGCGATATCTTATGATATCAAGCTCAGACATAAAATTTTCCTAACTATATAAATATATTAAATATGTTTTGCTATAAATATTAAATTTCTTTAATTTTTAATAAAACAGAAAACTGCAATTATACGAATAATACAGGATTTAATGAATATAAAGGAAAACACTAACATTAATATTGTTAAAAGCTTCATTTAGTGCCTTGAGGAACCAGCGATGCTTGTCCGGAATCCCAGGCCTTTTTAACTCTATTTTGATCTACAGGAACCAGCGAAGCTTTTCCGGACTCCCAGATCTTAAATATACTTCTAAAGGAACCAGCGATTTTTGTCTGGACTCCCAGATTTTCTTGACTATACTTTTTCTAAAGGAACCAGCGATTTTTGTCTAGATCCCTAAGAACTGCGTCAGATAACCGTTAATCGAGCGTTCTTGAACTTATAAAGGTTCTTTTTTTATTGAAATAAACTGTTAAAACAGACCGGACCGCGACGATTTTTGTTCTAAGCCCGTTTCCAAAAATACTACCGACTGCGCCACAAATGTACGTCAGTTCAGAGAACTTCTTAAAAAAACTTTATTATTCTGAAGCAGGAGTTTACACAACAAGAGCTGGCTATAAACTAAACTAGAATCTAATTATTTTAATGCATAATAATTCCGTCTACTATAAACGTTATCCTACAATACTAATAATCCTAGATGGAATAAACAACCCGTATGCATTACAATGTGATGACACTGCGTTATGATATAATCTAACTACCGCATTTTCTGAGTAGTCACATGTACCATCATCGGTTATAACACCCTCAAGATACATAAACATTTCTACTTGTTTGTCGTTTAGTTTTAAATGCATTGTTGCACCTCTATCCATTATTATCTGTACTGATTTTATTCTTATCATTTCAGTTTTAGTAAATTTTTTTTAGCGCACGATCCAGAACATTGAACGCTATTTGCATTTCTTTTTCCGTTTTTTTTTCCATCAGCGCTGTGTCATTTTGCATGGAAAATTTATTTTGCTTTCCGCTGTCTTTTTCTTCAGTCTACCTATAATGCCTTTTGCGAATAAATTGAATATGGCGATAATGGACGTCCTTGATAAACACCGCTTTTTATTTTAGCTCCAAATTCATATCTTCTGTGGTACTTTGATTATTGTATAGATTGAGAATATTCTGGCTATCTTTCCAATCCAATGTAGGCTCTCTTCATTATATGAAACAATATTTTCCAATCCACATTATTGAAAGGTTTTTACAAGTCTACAAAAGCAATGAATGCAGTTTCTCTATAATTTAGGCATATTTTCTCCAGCTCGTCGGTTTGGTGTAAATCCGAACTAATCTTTATTAGGGCAGCTCTTAATTTTACTTCTTATTCCACTTTTCACAATGGTTAGCAAAATTTTTGCCACGTGACTGTACACGTATGTCCTATAGTAATCCATTGCATTTACTGTTTTAATAACAAAGGAACTGCAACTCCTTCAAGATGTTTTTTGTTAGTTCAATTTTTTGTAATAAAATTAAATAAAATCATATATACCTAGTTTTATATTAGACACAGACATCTTAAATGTCAACTACAATTTTTAAAACCTTTTTTTTTCTACAGTTATCAATTCACAAAATCTCAAACCAAAAAGGGTTAGAATATTGGCTTCAAAAGTGTAAAATGCGTATCTAGTAACTACCTGGTAAGTCTCTAAAATACTTTCTATTATTTCTTTTTAAAATTACTAAAATTATTTGAAAAATTTATGGATCTTCATTTTAAATTATTCAAATGCCATATACATAGACACGTTTGGAACTAAGAAATTGGAATGAACCTATCTCAAATACATTTGCTTAATTTATTCATTTCAAATTGGTAGCCATTAAAAATGTGTTTTTTTTCTGATAGCATTGTTCTAAATGTGGAAAGGTACCACTTCAGCATTCAGCATCGTTGAATAGAACTCGGATCTTGTTACTGAATACTAAACGTATGGTAACTTTTCACAAACTTGATCTACATAGTTTTTTAGAATAAAATGAGAGAAATAAAACACTTAGTGACATAATCTGCGAAAAGCAGTAAGTATTTTAAAGTTTCAAACTTATCATTTTTTGTACGCGGTATCCTTTTGGCAAGTATCGAATGTCATTGTAAAATACTGTACTTTTATTGAGATGAGGAACTAAATAATTTTACACTTGAATATCATGTTCGTTATGGTTTTGAAAGGAATTTCGATGCTGTAAAATGCTTCTATCTTATTAAAACAATAAAACTATTTTTATTAGATGCTTACTTGCCCATAAAATTTATGCAGTAACTAAAACATTGGAGTGCCACTTTAACAGGGCAACTCTGAAGAGCTGCTTCTTTCTGAAAAAGCATTCTCGTTTAATGTTTATGCACTTTGGGATAATATAGTAAAATCTTTTTGTGGGACACTAACTATTAATAATCTGGTAAATATGGTTAGTAAACCACTCAGTTGTTCTAGTAAACGAATTTTAAAGTATCAAGTCTCCGTAGAGGTTTACTAAACATATTTCTATATACCTAAGTACCTTTATCGTCTATTTGGTTATTATGGTTATATTTTGAGTCTGCTGTGTTCAGTGCTGATCATACTTATTCTTTTGTACTCAATTTATTATTTTTATAAGTAACGAAAATACTATTAAGAATATTTTACTCGACAGTGAAATTGGTTTTCATTTCAATCATAAAAATTAATTAAAACATGTATTCTAAACTTTATTAATTGTTGCTGCCTTTACTTGGTGAAACGGTTCCATACTAAAATGAAGTTATTAAGCTAACGTACCTACGTAAAACTAATGGCTTGGCTTTTGCAGCAGCGTGGGATGATAAAACAAAAAATATTTTAAACAATAATTTAAAACAGGTAAATAGCCTGTAAAATAATAATGACAATTTCTTGATAAGTACACTTGGATAACCCAAGTCACCACAACACATCTTTTTAAAGGTCTGACGATCGCTTCACTAACAAAGTTCGCGTCATCAGAGGATGAATTCTAACTACTTTACTACTAACATCACCTTTTATACTGAATCCTAGGTAAAGCACGATACCAAGAAGAGACTAAATCGCAGGCAAATTCTTCAGTTTATTGTATTTTAATTGCCGGACGGGGTTTTCGAACTTCCTTTATCACTTTACCCGACAGGTTTCGGAATGTTTATCTGCATCAAAGACAGAGCGCAAACCAGTGACGGGGCTGGGTTTAAGGAACTTTTGTTTTTCTTTGCCCTAGAAATATAAATACTTTCGTACGCATCCAGGTCCACTGACCATCTAACATTTTTGATAAGTTTCAGATTTTCTTTATCAATGTGGTGGTTATTATCCCAAATATGTTGTGCCACGCATGACTTGTCTACACTACCGCATCTCAGCTGTGCTAGATGTCCAAGAAATCTAGTCTCAATGGTTCTCTTAGTCTGCCCAACGTGTCTAAGATTACAATCTTTACAAACATCCAGATATCCGCTATATATCGGGTCGCTTAGTGGAAAAATTAATTAATAGACACCGAGCAAAGAAAATATTAGCGAAATGCATGACATTCAGAAAAGATAAAATAGAGAAAAAAATTGTTTGCACACCTTTTGAACCGCGTATCACATAACATTTTAAGCTAACTTTCTTGACAAAAAATAATTTAAGTAATTTGTTAGGTAATACGAAAGATAAAGATAATGTCGGGTATCTATTAGATAGGTTGTAAAGATTGTAATCTTAAATACGTGGAGCAGACTAAGAGAACCATTGAGACTAGATTTCGTGAACATCTGGCACAGCTGAGATACGATAGTGTGGACACGTCATGCGTAGCACAACATATTTGAGATAATAACCACCACATTGATAAAAAAAATTTGAAACTTATCAAAAATTAAGATGGCTAGCGGTTGGATGCGTATGAGAGTATTTATATTTCTAGGGCAATAATGATTCAGATAAACATTCCGAAACGTGTCAGGTAAAGTGGAATAAAGGAAGTTCAAAAACCTCGTCCGTCAATTAAAATACAATACGCTGAAGAATTTGCCTGCGATTTAGTCTCCCTCTCGGTATCGTTCTTTACCTAAGATTTAGCATAATAGGTGATGTTAGTAGTAAAGTAGTTCAAATTTTTCATCCTCTGACGACGCTAACTTTGTTAGTGAAACGATCTCCAGATGTGTTGTGGTGATTTGGGTTATCGCAGTGTATTTATCAGTGCTCACCACAGGTTACAATCTTCACTTAGTAAACAGTTTCTTGGCCGTTAAATACAGAATATCAAGGATATTTTAAGTACTCGCGCCAAATTAATAAGAGATCTGTTAACAATATGTACTAGTAAATTAGCAATGAAACAGTTTACTTCCTCTAAGCATCAAGTTTAACAACTGACTTAATTTTATATTACACATTTCAAATATTTTTATGTGTACTCGTATATACATCAGCAGAAGTTTTGGTGTTATATCGCTGTCGGCTGTAAACAATTTTGATACTCATATATTTAAAAGTCTTAAATTTTTACCGTTTTTTAGACGCTCTAAATTTTTAAGTTATTAGTTAGCTCATATTTTTGAATTTTATGTCAATAAGTTAGCTCTTATTTTGCGTAATAGGTCAAGTTTTAATTCCATTATCATATTGTCAAATTACAGTAGGTACTACCACACACCCTCTAATCACATTTATTACTTTATCAATACCCACATATAATAAAATCGTAAATTTCCACAGCGAATAAAGTTATTTTGATAAAAATTTGCAGATAACTAAATATACGATTCCGAAGTCATCGTTTCTATAATTTTTTATTAGTTGTATATTTTACGGAAATACAGTGCAAACTGTATATAACAGTAAACAAATCGTCAAGGAACAAAGCCTTAAGCAAAAGCAAGTCACTAATAAGGAGTAGCAAAGTAAACATTGAAAAGATAGTAGATATATAAGTTCATTGATTTTAACGAAACCCATCGTACCAACAGACCTCCGTTTTTTGTGACTAAATGACCTGTTTCCAAGCCAACTCTCTCACACCTGCAGACACAACAGACCGTCGTGCACTGTTGCAATATTTCTGAGGCGTATTGGTATGTAATAAACTCGGAGGAAAAGCCTACTGGGTGATCGTACGAAGTGCATACGTGTATTAAACGGTGACGCCACCTGTTAGAGGTACCGTGAATTGGTTCGTGTAACTGTATATGTACACCTTGTCAAATAGCCTTCGAACAAAAATTTAGAATTCACCGTTTAATGATGAATAGTTCATGGTTTATCCGTTATACACATGGATACGTATTGGCCTCCGATTTTTCGGTAGTCGCCTTCGGTTTTGGAGACGAGTTCTCTGAACGCGTATATATTTTAGAAGGGTATAAGGCATATATGCATATATGCATATGCATATATATATATATATATATATATATATATATATATATATATATATATATATATATATATATATATATATATATATATATATATATATATATATATATATCATTATTTCCTTTGTAATATAACTTATCAAGTTACCAATATTTTAATTTATATCAATAGTGTCATTTATTTTTGGAACACTTGTTATAAGGCACCTATTTTAAAACTTAAAACCTTTAGTAAATGTGCCAAACTATCACTATTTTAACATAGTAAGTCAATGAATGAATCGTCAATATCCTACAATGTAAAATATGGTCATTTAAATTTACTGAGGATACATATTTACCTTGTTGTTTCTCTGCCTCAGCTATACACTCTCTCTCTCTCTTTTTACAGGGAATATTTAATTTAAAAAGGTTCAAAAAAATTCTTTACACAAATTCCAAAGCTCTTTCGTTTTATATATTTTTTAACAGCTCGTCATTTAACCCTTACAGATTCCTGTACTTGAAACCTCTCCACTTTAAATATATGTTTTTACTTAGCCAATGAAAGAAATTTCCAGGTTATTAAATTTTACAACAGAAATATTGTATTTATTTTGATTGAGGAGCCGTGCATTAGAAGTTTATGAAGTTCCCTGGTATCATAAATTTTGAAGTTTTGGCAGCGGTCACAATTCGTAATTTTCTTTTATTCTAAAATATTTTCAAGCTCACATCACTTCCGGTTAAACCGAAAGTAGTCATCAACTTTGCTAATTTGAATAGAATGCCCTATTTTTTATTGCATATTCGAATTCTCCATATTAATATGTGAAGATTTATATAAGGCTTTCCTATCCCTATATTCACCTGTTCCTAAGATATTGTGATTTTTTTACATTTTGCGTAACTTCTATCCTCATTTATAACACTTTGTAATTAACATGTTTTTAAAGATAAAAGTTTGGAATTTAGAATACTATAACTTCTAGGATGGAGCCTTCATATTATCTACCTAAAGTTTACCTGTATCATACAGACTGTTTTAAATTTAAAGACCAACTTACAGATATTCAATGTTGCAAAAGTCATTTTTTTCAAATGGTACACCTGTATATTATTAAAAATTCGAGTTCTAAATTTAATTAGACACCGGTTTCATATAAGTTTTCCTATACCTATCTCTTATGAGTAACTTTCTACTAGAGATTTTAGGTAACACACTCCTTTTCTAGAGAATATACATCACGTTGAACAATAAAGGCAGCTTTGGTTGTCAGAAAACAGAATTTTGACAACACATGAATTCTAAAGCGTCATTTATATTTGAAAGTTAATCTGAGTGTGTTTGTATTACTCACGTTATAGAAATAATAAGCCAATAAAAATGCAGAATAGTGAAGAGTACTCTAATATGAATATTTTACATTTATTTTATATCCATTGGGAATGCAATCGGATTGTAAGCAGAACATGCAGGATGTTTAACGAGAGGTATCTCACGCTATCGGCAATGACTAGAGGAAAATTCGCAAGGATAGTGGAACGATTTAAATTGACTGGAGGTGTCAAAACCACACGACATGATCCAAAGCCAGTAACTGAAAATGAAGATAATGAGATAGACGTTTTGGCTTATTTTCAAGTTTACCCGCGTAGCTCTATTCCCGCAGCTGCTCGAGCTTTGGGAATATCAAGTTCATCTTTGCATAGAACATTGAAATCTCATAAAATGCACCCATATTCAGAAATAGTACTACAAGGACCTGGTGACCATTTAAAAAGAGTAGAATTTTGTGAACACATGTTTCTGAATATTCAACAAGATGAGAATATTCTCTCTAAAATTATCTGGACCAACGAATCGAAATTTGGAAGGAAAGGAATTGTGAATAGGAGAAATAGTCATTTTTGGGCAAGTGAAAACCTTAATATATTTAGAGAAGGACGCTTCCAAACAAATTTTAGTTTTAATGTGCTTTGCATTATTATGGACAATAAGGTCTCTTATGAAATTTACGAAGAAAATTTAAACGGTGAAAAGTATTTGGAACTATTAAGGGAATCTGTCGGTAATTTTCTGGCAAGGCTACCACTAGATACAAGGCAAAGCTGCTGGTATCAGCTAGACGACGCGCCTGCCCACTCCACTGGTGAAGTTTACTGGCACTTAACGCAATTATTTGAAGACAAATGGATTGGACCCAACGGTCCTTGGAGATGGCCTCCCCATTCTCCTGATTTAACGCCTGCCGATTTTTATCTCTGGGGGCGTATAAAAAGTCAAGTCTATGACACAACAGTGCAAAGTAAAGAGGATCTTTTAAATCGTGTAATTAGAGCTTTTAGAGATTTGGATCCAAATGAAATCAAAAGAGCTACTACGAATGAGATGAACCGTAGAATTTTGCAGTGCCTTGACCAAGATGGTGGTCACATAGAACATTTATAGTGATCGTACCATTTAAATTTGAATTAACTTTTTTTTATTTGTCTTTGTTCAGTTTTTTGTTTATTGTTGATATTTGTTTTAAAACATGTACTCTTTAGAAGGAGAGGTTGTTACCTAAAAATGCTAATAACAAGCAACATATTAAAGATAGGTATAGAAAAACTTATATAAAACCGTTGTAGAATTAAATTTAGAACTAGAATTTTTAATAATATACAGGGTGTTCTATTTGAAAAAAAAACACTTTTGCCACGTTGAATATGCCTAAGTTAGTAACTAAATTTAGAACACTCTGTATGACACAGGTAAACTTAAGACACATAATATGAAAGCTCTCTCCCACAAGTTACGAAATTCTTAATTCGAGCCTTTTATCTTTAAAAACATGTGAAATACAAACTATTATAACTAAGGTTGCAAAATCACCGATATACAGAGAAATCACAATATCTTTGGAACAGTTGAAGATAGGGATAGGAAAGCCTTATATAAATCTTCACAAAATGTTATGGAGAATTCGAATATGCAATAAAAAATAGGGCATTCTATTTAAATTAGCAAAGTTGATAACCGGAAGTAATGTAACCTTAAAAATATTTTAGAATAAAAGACAATTACGAATTGTGACCGCTGCCAAAATTTTAAAATTTAAGATATCACGGAAGTTCATAAACTTCTAATGCACGGCTATCGTGAAAAATCCTGTATATATATATATATATATATATATATATATATATATATATATATATATATATATATATATATATATATATATATATATATATATATATATATACACACACATATATATATATATATATATATATATATATATATATATATATATATATATATATATATATATATATATGGTATTCTTACTTTACTTTACAATGAATCTAATTTTTAAATTACTTTGTTATTTGAGCTACTGCTATTTAAGGTTCCCGCTAAATCACTACTCTTGTTGTCATGAGAACCGTGCATTCTTACTTTCGCGTTGTCTTGGAGATAATGTCATTCAAAGATGGATATGAAATATGTTTTAGTTAAGTTTATGGTTTAACGGTTTTTAGCTAATTTTCGCAGATAAAATTCATTAATGAGGAGACCGCGACTTTTGAATTCTAAACAAATTTCTTCAAATGAGCGCAAACTAGGCCCCCTAGAATCCATATCCGGGTTTACTTTCTGTTTACTTATATACAGGGTGACGCATTTATGCGGTAAAGTTCAATATAATTGTTATTATGCAAGATACGAAATACAATTGTATACGTTACTTATAGGGTGTCTTCAGCTGCATCTTATAAAATTATTTTGGCAATCACAGGGTAAGTCGTTGGTGATATCTACATTTTTTTTTGAATATTTCTTATCACATTTTTGCATTTTTCATCGAAATAAGATGCATGTTAGAAAAAAAATCGAGACGCAGCAAGTGCGTTTTGGTAGCCAATTTTCATTAAATGCTTCAAAATTCAATAACTTAATTTGATATTAACCTAAAGTTCTTCGGCTAGCAAACGAGTTTTCTCGGAAACATTTTGTTTATTTTCGGAAAATTGTTGTAAATTTTCAAATAATAAGTTATTCTGATAAAACATGGACATTGTTGCTACTATATAGGTTATACTACGGTGACTAAATTGATGCCTGCTTGCATTAAAGAGGCATATTTGCTATTAAAAACATTTTTATGAAAATTCACTTCCATAACGCACTTGCTGCGCCCAGACTTTTTGTTATTCATTTTGACTCCTTTTAGCAATAATGTAAAGACACTTAACATAAGCAACACAAACTCGAGAAAAAAATTATTATTGTAGGTATCCATAACATAGTATCCATTCATAGCATTTTTGATATAATGGGTAAGAAATTTAAATTCTCCGTTTATTTTGGAAATAACTTTAAAACGATTTGATTTAGATATTGAAACATTTAATACCACTTTGTAGCAATTTTTATCGCCTCGATAATGTAATTTCATTCCATTTAAAAAACATATTTTTAACTCTTGCTGAAAAGTATAAATTTAGGAACTATTTTCAGGCAAAATTTTTTATTTTTAAGAATATGGTGGATTTTAACTTTATATCTAATTCTGAATAGGAGTTACAGCCCATTTTGTAAACATCAACCACCTGTCAGAATTTCGGAAAAGATTTTTTCTCAAAAAACGTAATAGATAAACATGGGATAGTTTAAATAAAAAATATTTTAAATTATGACTCCCGTCCAGAAATGTAAAAATATACAAAGTGTTTCCTTTAGAATAACAACGTTTATTGCGAACTTTAAGAAGAAGGTAGTCAATTATAGATACTTCTACTAATTTTTAAATTTTTATTCTGACCAGAACTCTATAAACTTCTGATGACCGGTCTCGCTGAGACACCTGTATAAATTAGAGTAATAACGGCTCCTTTATAGTTTGACAAAGAAAAAATGCAAGGCTTGCAATATATTTCACTAAGTTAAACAGTGGAAGTTACACTATGAAAAGTTTATAAAAACGATTTTAGATTTCCCGTAAAAATGAAACACAGTGCGTGGGAAAAAACAGAGTCTAAAAAGGATTATATTAATTTTAGTTTGCATATACAGGGCGATTCACGGAACACGTTAGTTAAAAGTTTTAGTCTTTCTAGCTAAAATGTTTTTCTGTCTATTCTATTTAAAATAACAGAGTTTATGGTAACTTCCGGTATAACCGGTAGAGCAGCCATTTGGAAACTATTTTATTTGAATATTTTAGCCATAATTGCTAGGTCAAAATTTTCAGAAAAAATGTCAACTAAAAGTACGAGTAGTTTTATCTAACGGGTTTTCTGAATCACCCTCTATATTACGCCAAACACACGAGTGTCATAACCATCATAATTGTGCTATAAACTATGAGCCACTTTTTCGATTTTCCTTTAATATATTACAAATTACTAATTTGCTCTGAAAATTTAATTTAAATTTGATAATATTCAGTACGTCCTAATTGTATACATTATATACAGTGTCTCCCAAACTGGATGGGAATGTATTGCTTTCTCCGTTATTATTAGAGATAGGAAGACGGTTTAATTAGCAATGTTTTGTAGAATTTTATGCTCGTTCCAAATATGACTTGTATTTTGCACAGTCTCTTTTCGTTTTCGAGTTATTTTGAAAAAAACAAAATTTGTAGATTAATTTTTTTCTTCAATATCTAAGTAGGCGTTGATCTGACATGTCTAAGACTTGCACATTATGAGGATACTTTTTACAGGGTAATCTTTTTGTGCTATTCTCAACTTTGGATTGTCATATATTTTTGAGCTACAGGTATCAACGTTTGTTTTTATTATGACAGCCATATTGGATTTTTGCTCATGTGATAGCCTGTAAAAAGAGCTTTCCAATAATGTACAACATGCTTGAGAAATCTTGTAATTGCACTGACAATTTTGAGAAAAACCGTTTGAGGCTAGTGGACTATGAAATCTAATACCAGAAACAAATGACAAAAAAAGTGTTCAAAAAGCAGTAGGCCATAGAGTCTAACAATATACTTCTACTTTTAACATAATTTTCTCTATGATTCACGATAAAAAATAGGAACTTTGAGCACACCAATGAATCGGCCCATTATTACAAATGATATTTTATATTACAACATTATCCTAAAAAATTGTTATAATTTAATTAAATAGGTAAACCTAGTAAATAACTAAATTGACTAACAGAACTCAACAAAAAGCAGATTACTGATTTATGAAGACGCCTTTGAAAATTGTTTGGTTTTTAAACGTAAGTCAACTGAAAAACAACAGAAAAAAAGTTGCTATGGATATAACACTATCGCGACAACTAAGAATACTGTCATTCTTAATTATCTGAACAATTTGAGGTGTATTTAACACGTTGCTTTAAATTTTGTACTAAATAGTTTGTTTCCTGTTTATTTTAAATATTATTCAGCAATATGTTCAGTAATGAAGAATATTTTGACATGGAATGTTATATTCGTTCTAACCGAAATACTGAGGCAGCTGCAAATTCATATCAAAACAACTACCCAGAAAGACGACAACCAAACACCAAAATATTTCGCAGGACCGTGACCAATCTATTGAACGACGGTAGCTTCCACGCAAAGAAACTACCAATGCCTAGAAATGAAGAAAGAAATAATGCCGTCTTACAGGTTTCAAACGAAAACCCTCCGCAATCTGTTCGGTTTTATGGTGAACAAATTGAGGTTCAAAAAAGTAAGGTACACCGTGTATTAAAACAAAGTCATTACCATCTATACAAACCTACAATCGTACAAGGCTTCATGTTGACGATTACCCTAAGCGACTTCAATTCTGCAGATGGTATCAAGGACAATGTCAGCAATGAAAATTTTCATTTCAAAATAATATGGACTGATGAATCCAGATTTACAAATTGTAGTGCGTATAATCGCCATAATAGGCATTATTGGACAAATGAAAATCCCCATCTAAAGGAAGAAAGACGATTGCAAGACAAATTTGGTATTAATGTTTGGTGCGGCTTATTAGGTAAAAAACTGTTATTCTTATTTGTAGATAAGGCAGTTAATTAAAAAAAATCAGGTAACTTCATTGTTGGTCGGTTCTTTTTTAAAAATAATTTAACAGGGGAAAGGTATCTTAATCTATTGAGAAATCATATCTCACCAACAACAGTTAGAAGGGTTCATGATAATTTAGACGAGATTTGCTACCAACAAGACACAATACTAGGATCGTCAAAGAATTTTTCTACCAAAATTTTAATAATCTTGTCTTTTATAACAATGGGTCGGTCCATTGGTGTGCTCGAAGTCCTGATATAACACCCATGGATTTTTATTTTTAGAGTACTCTGAAGAATGATGTGTATAAATTAGATCCACCCCAAAATATCAATGAATTACGAAACATAATCACGGAAGCTATAAATCATATTAATCAAAGCACCCTTACCAGAGTTTTCGGGCATGTTTCAAAAAGGTGTATAAAGTGCATTGGCCACATTGAACAATTTTCTATTTAGTGTAATTTTAAGTATCTATTTTATTATTTGTTGAATTCCGTTTCTAATTGTGTTGTTTTGTGGTGATTTCTATTATTAAACTGTTTCACATAATTTTACCTAGCATTATTACCTAATTTAGTATTGTAAATTAAATCACAATATTTTTTTATGTTATGTTATGTTAAAAGTAGAAGTCTATTGTTAGACTCTATAGTCTACTGCTTTCTGAACACTTTTTTTGTCATTTGTTTTTTGGTATTGGATTTCATAGCCTATACTATCCTCAAAACGGGTTTTCTCAAAATTGTCAGTGCAATTACAATATTTCTCAAGCATGTTGTACATCGTTGGAAAGCTCTTTTCAGTCTATCACATGAGTAAAAACTCCAATATGGTTGCCATTATAAAAACAAACGTTGATACATGTAGCTCAAAAACAATCGGCAATCCAAAGTTGAAAATAGCACAGAAAGATTACTCTGTAAAAAGTGTCCTAATAATGTGCAAGTCTTAGACATGTCAGATCAACGCCTAATTGAAGAAAAAAGATAACGACAAATTGTCTTTTTCAAAATAATTTGAAAACGAAAAGAGACCGGGCAAAATACAAGTCATTTGTGGAACGAACATGAAATTCTACAAAACATTGCTAATTTAAATTCAGCTAATGAGATACTGCTTTTTTTGATAAATACTTGGACACGTCGATTTGTATTTAAAGTTGCGGTGTTATAAAAGAATATTATACAGTCAGTCTCAAATTGGAAATAAGACGTCATCCATCATTTTTTTAACAAATCTTATTTTTTCTGCAAAACTATTTTCATGTACATGTCAAGTTATATAAAACCACCACATTTAAAATGTTTATTCATTGCCATTGAAAAATTACATATTTTATTATTTTAAAAATAAAAATAAAAATAAAAAACATATTATGCTAATATTTTTTATTTAATAAATGCTCAAAATGTTGTCAATTCATAATTGAAATTCGTGTTTAAAAATCGTCCTACATACACATGGGCTACCATTATAAAGAACTTTCATTTTGAAAAATAACAATGGATTCTAAATTTAAGGTTTTTCGTGTCCAGTTCACAACTTTTCCCTTGACATACTATGGCACAGTAATAAGAACACAAACATTTTTAATTAAACGTAGGCGCATTTTCGAGTAGGGGACCTATCCCCTATATCTTTATACCTATATAGAGAAAAGCAACGGAGGTTTAAGTAAAAAAAACGTCTTAAAGTAGGTACTCTGAGCTGACTGTTTTCTAATTATTTTATTTTACAGATACAATATGATTGTATATACGAAAGCCAACTATCCTAAACTTTTAGAAGCAGCCTCGGTAGTGCAGGGGTAAGAACGTGTTCTTATGTTCACAAGGGTTCCGGGTTCCATTCCCAGTAGAGACATCAAATAATTTTTCAGTGCATTATACTGTAAATTAACATCAACCCAGGTTGTTGCATTGTGTGTTGAGTTGAATGTCTACACATCCCGCCCGTCCTTAAGCCGTCGGTTCCGTGTACCATGTGATGTAGGGCACGTTAAAGATCCATACACTCCTTACAGAAAGGAAGGGATTCGAAAAAACTTTCCAGGATACTGAGATAAAACGGCTAACTGGTGTCGGTGATTGACCACAATCGCCAAAATAGATCAACGTTAAAGAAACAAAAAACACAAATACAAGATTTTAAAACCTGGTATCTATTTTTTTTATAGTAGATATAAAAATTTTCTACAGATCGGCCAAAACAATTAAAAGTGGATGTTTAGTTCAAAATAAAAATTTGGTGTAGTATTCTCCTCACATACTCGTCTCCGTTACGTATATAATTATTATGAATCCTTTTTAATTACCCAGTAAGGACAATAAAATAGTTTGCCCTCTAAAGCTAACTATAATAAAATGCCAGTATAATAATTGTGTACAAATCAATAGCTACTATTTATTAAATTACTTGTCTATGTATAAAGGTTTAACATTAATAAAAGAAAGACATATTTATCCCCTTAGATACCACAAACAGGTTCTTAGGTTAAAAATCGATTAGTATTTACTAGTGGATTGTCTGCCGTCTACTAGAGCAGCTTCAAAAACGCGTTAGACCGATGTTGTCATATTTCTGGTGCCACTAAAGCGAATGTTTATCAATATGTCACAATGCCAAGTTTTAGAAACGTGTATCGTCGGTATATAACAGCGCTACCTGGTTAAAACTCTATTGTACCAATCAGTATATTATGTGTCTAAAATAGGTAAATCTGGCACCAAACAGATTTTTCGTTTTTTGACATGTAGAAGCTATGAGCTAATGATTAAACACATTTCCCCTAATTTGTAATTTGTAAGACAGTGTGACCCAAAACCGGGTGTCAGACAGTAAATTTGGGTGCCATATTCAAACTTCAAAATTTTAAGACCAAAATCTGCCTGCCTACTCCTTGGAGCGGTGAATAAGGATAGCAAGAATTGGAGATACCTACAATCTGTTATAACGTGTAAAAATCAGCGTAGAGCAAGTTCGTTGTATTAGCATCTCTATTTCACACGTCACAGATCATTTGTCCGCGAACGGCCCATATTTATATTTATTTGTACAGTGATTTTTACATGTCCCGTATTTTCTGAGAAACTGTGGATAAGGCGGTTCACAAACTTAAGTCTCACTTGATTTGTCGTGGATAGGTAGTGCCAGCTGTTTCCGTTCGAACATTACAAATTGTATTAGCGTTGTTTCCAAGCGTGCCTTATGCCGTAGGTCGTTTGACTTTACATATTTTGTCAATTAACTTTTCCTTGGTTGGCAGGTGTAATTAAAATTTGTAAGGTTGCTATAATTTATCGGAGGAGGTCTGGACGTGTGTATCATTCCATTAGTTGCATATTGAGACACTTATAGACGAGATATGTGCATCATGTAAGAGGTGTTGCTCTGTACGGGAAGACCATGGACGACACAGAGATCGAGGAACCTGAAACAGAGTAGGATATCGTGTTTTTGAGTGAGAAGGCGTGGTCAGGCCCAATATGGACATCTCACCCCTTCATATATGAGAATGTAACTAGTGTGACAGAGAAATATATATATATATATATATATATATATATATATATATATATATATATATATATATATATATATATATATATATATATATATATATATATATATATTATATATAAACCTCGGGCGGAAGTAGATTTTACAGTCTTGTTTCGAGGTGTCGAGAAACGATGATTAATGAAGAAGAGTGTTAACTGCAGAGAGTGGTAGAAGGTCAAAGGTGTCGGCAAGTTTGGTTGAATATCTAGTGACTGAAATATAAAATGGTGTGGAAGTTCTAACCCAATGTGCTTTGGGGATTATTCGGCATCTAAATAAGGCTTGCGAATTCTTGTAGAAGCTGTCACCTTGCTTCAAGGTACAGATGAGATAGAAGTGGACTGGAATGCAAGCAACCGTTATATTGGGAATAGACGCCATTTTGTATGCCATCACCACGTTGTAGAATAGAAAGTTGGTTGACCTCTGCTGAGCTGGCCCGTCGATACAGTTGTCGTATTACACCGCGTCAACCCCCTATATGACTAAGAGGTAATAAAGGCCATGAGTTTTTCTTAAACCATATATATTTGTATTTTTTATGTCTTTTGCAGGCTTCTAGTGACAGGCAGAATATTATGGTACCGGGTGGAATATTCCATGCATCGTTTTAGTATCTGGCGAATATTTCTAGTAACAGGTAGAATATTCTGGTATCTGGTGAATGTTCCTGTAGCCCGCGAATATTCCTGTGACAGCCAATCATTTGCGTCAGGTGGTCGAGTGGAAATTTATTGCACTGTTATCTGGTTTTTAATGGTTGAGTGTAAAAGGCATTAAAGAAGAGTTTGGCAGTAAGGTTAGTCTTTAATTAATTTCATATGGGAAGAAGTGGATAGGTGAGACATATCCAAGCATTCGTAGTAGCATACCAAGACGTCGTAGCAAGTGATGCAGTCGTGAATTTTCACATCGTTGTTGCAAGGGATTTAGTAAAGGTATAGGTATCCCTCGAGAGTTGGAGTTCTGCGACAGTATTTTGGTAGTCTTTTGTTGGCTAGAAGGCCAAGGAAATTTCAGCTAAGTGACACTTGGTAAGTTTTTTGAGCAGATACAGTTCACGAATTTTAATGACTTGATTTGATTTAACAATATATCTTTATGATTGGTCGTTAATATAACCAGAGAATAATCATTTAACATCAGATAGTTAGACTTATACATAGATAATTATATAGTTGGTCTGTCATCTAGCGCACCGAAGCATATAATTCCTATAGAGAAATGTTCATGGAACAAGAGGTGTCCAGAAGGTGGTCCCTAGGGTTATATATATATATATATATATATATATATATATATATATATATATATATATATATATATATATATATATATATATATATATATATATATGTATATATATGTATATATATATATATATATATATATATATATATATATATATATATATATATATATATATATATATATATATATATATTGTAATATTATCTCAAGTATTATAATTAGTGCTATAGATATTATAATATTAATCAATAAGGTTAGGAAACAGTTATGTGTGTGTGTGTTGTCTTCTTTCATGGCTGCGGTCGTCAGACCATTCGCACATTTTTTCCGGCTCCTTGGTTTGGATCCCATCTCTATGCTACTTTTCTTTTGATATATACATATATACACATATATACATACATACATAACAGAGATATTAGTTTACATTTTGTGATACTTTTTATATATTTTGATACAATACTTCTGTGTTTCTGTTTGTTTTAAATTAGACGGATATTCTTTTTTTTATCTGTTTACACTATATATTTATATATTTTCATACAATATTTCTGTGCTTGTGTTTGTTTTAAATATGACGGATATTCTTTTTTTGAGCTGTTTACACTTTTTTTTTCAATCTATTTACTAGGGATTATAAACGGGGACACTTGGACCAAGGGGTCTGTCATGGCCACTTCTAGACACACAAGACGGACCACGGATTCACAGGTATATTCACAGTGGTATAAACAGAAGGAGTTAAATTTAATATTTTAAAGTTATATACAATACACATTTTAATTTCTTATTTCTAATACGATGCAGACAATTTTATATTTTTATTCTAATTTCTTTTATCAGGTCTATTAACAATTTGTATATGTTTAAGTTTCTTCCCTGTAGTAAATTCATTAAATTGAATGGTAGTTGCACTATTTTCATTTTATAGATATGACTTACATAGGCATCTATCTTGGCAAGATTCAAAGGGCATTGCAGCAACATATGTTCTGAATCGCCCAGTTCACCACACTCACACAAAAGACTCATTCTTAGGTTGATTTTGTTTAGATAGGCTGGAACTAGCAAATTGTTAAATCTGAGTCTACAGATAATGCAGATCCATTCTTTTTTAAAATCGGTGTTGTAGAACCATGGCGTTCTCTGTAAGTCTGGCTGAAGCTGTTTGTAGAATTTACCAACTCGGTCTGCTTTATAATGTTTCTGCCACTTTTCAAAGTACATTTTCTTCGCGTAAATGTCAATATCGGTTGACGGACATAAATAAGGTCCTTCTTCCCCGTATTCGATAGCAAATTTTGCCAAACTGTCCACACATTCATTATCTTTGAGTCCGCAATGACCCTTGATTCAGCAGAAAGTTATGTGTTTTGATTGTTTTGAAATTTCCACAAGGATATCATTGATAGCTTTTAAAATGTAGTTAGTTGATTTGGTGGTATAAAGGTGTTCTAACTTTCTTATGCAACTTTGGCTATCTGACAAGATAACAAACGTAGTGTGTTGGATTGATAGGATATATTTCAGGGCTTCTAAGATAGCAATCATCTCCGCCGTATATATAGACATATATATATATATATATATATATATATATATATATATATATATATATATATATATATATATATATATATATATATATGTTTAATTTTAACATTTTGCAAGTTTTGATTTGTGGATCGTAGAACGCGCATGCTGTACCATCTTGTTGCTTTGAGCCAATCTGTATTATGCAGTAAGGATTTTTGTACTTGTCCAGCTCGAGATTTAGTATTATATTTCTAGTGTGGATTGGAAATGGTAGCACGTTTTCTATATATTTGGTATTTATTTCTGTCAGGTGCGAATTTATTTCAAAAATCGGGTTTAGCCTATCTATGTGAATTTGGGTTGTTATATCTTGAAGGTCACAGGAAACAGTTAAAGTAAATCAATGTCAAGTATTTAGTAGATCGAGTCTGTCTCGTAATCGTTGACATTGAATTAATATCATCACATGGCGTATTTACATAAACAATGCACGGTGTGTTGATATTTGCAGATTGAAATATTATAGGTGGCAAATTCCGTACTGTGGAATGCTGACCAAGTATGTTTACGTAGGTTAAGAATTAGTTCAAGTAAATCTATATATATATATATATATATATATATATATATATATATATATATATATATATATATATATATATATATATATATATATATATATATATACGTGCACAGCTATCTTTGTCACCTCCACCCACCGAAAAGGCACCCAGGCCTCCATGATATATCATTATATTTTTTATGTATATTTTGCAGATTAAGCTTGTAATAATAAGTATCTTTAAAGGCAACAGGAGAGGGGTAAGAATTAATTAGATTTATTTTATACCTTTTTTTGACACATTTTTAAATGTAACACGCCTCCATATATAGATCGTTGAAAACAACTCCGTTTGTGTTTACTTCGGTGCACGTATCATACGTATACGGCACCAACAGTGTTGACAAATCTACATACTGAGTTTATGCTTACTGCTAAGGTATCTTGCCCTTGAGCGTCTTACTTGTTTTTTATATTTCAGGCCCTATTATTTGTCTGGAACCGGTAAATATCGCCTTAAAATAGACTCCCAAATATTGAAGTCTATTTATTTATATTTATTCTTTACTTGTATCGTGTAGCGCACGGTGAGCGGTGAAATTCCTTTACGCGTAATAGTGAACCAACAATGAACAGGTACGTAAACCTAAACTCAGATATTTAATTAGTAAGCTTATTGTACACAAGGTAATTATTTATTTTCTAGGGGACAATATCTCGTACATTTGGCCCGAACGTTACAGAACAACCGGAAACAGTAAATAGTGTGTAATAATATTATATTTGCATCCCTATTTTTTCACAGTTTGACCCGATTGGTATTTGATTTTTAAAATTTGATTTTTTTTATTCAACGAAGTACTTTAATACATGTATAGCAACATGCTTAAATTATTTTCTATAAAGCAAAACTAAATCAGTAATATTAGTTGTAATAGTATTAGTAACTAATTGTTTATCTGTTATACATTATTATAGAAAGAAATTTCTGTTTGTGATTTTTTTTGGACCTACGTCCTACGTTATATTGTCAAGTCTTACGGTTGAAAAAAATCTGTAATTATAAATTTTAGTTTATTGTCAACAATATAAAATGTGTTCCACCTTCAAGCTTATATTAAACTTAGCGTTACTTTTTTGAATTAACATACTTTTATTTCTGCATTGCCTTGATATAAAAATTATGTAGAAAATCATAGGTCTCCAAATTGATTACGTGTTTTGAAAAAACGATCAGAATAACTTTTTTTTACATAAATTTTACGTCTTTTCCAAATCTTGTTCATGTAAAAAGTAAAGTTTCAAGTGATTTTTTTTTATGAATAATGATCAAAAGAGTTTTGTTGTACACTATTACACTACTAATGCGAAGCCTAAGACATTGTTTTACATTATGATGTTTATACGTATAACTGCTTAAATTAAATTTTGTACAGGTAATGGATACGATAGTAGCCCTCCTCCCCCATCGCTAAGCGTGTCTATTGATATATACTCGGATGATTCGAGAAACGACCCGTCTTATCTTCCAGATATGAACACTATAGAATCTAACAGATTAGAAAGTAGTAGCACTACTAGCTATCCGCTATCAGATTTAAATGATACAAATGATATGTTCTGTTTGCAAACGACGAAGGTAGGTATAGTAAAATTGTGTTTATTTATTATGTCTTGTATTAAATTAAGCAAGTGTAACAACAAAGTAGGCAAATAATACTTTAAATTTTTTAAGTTATAAAACAGTTAGTATTCCAAGGTATAGTAATAATAACCATAATCAATATATATTATTATGAACTCATTACTTCACTTATTATTTATTCATTATGGTTATTATTACTATACCTTGGAATGCAAAGGGTGGTTTTGCCATGGTGAGTTCGACCACGGCAAGACAGCCCGGAATTAAGTTACTATTCTAACAACATCAGCTGTGAAAGCCCAAAGTCATTATTAGTATACCTATTTAACTGTGTTTTTCATAAGTTACAATTCAAACCTGCATTGATTAAAATTTAACATGCTGAATATTTCGACAATAGTGAATAGCCGCCAAGTTCCTGAATTCAATGATAGTATATCTGAATCCAAAACTAACTGAGATATAGCCATCTTTGCATCCAAAAGTAACTAAAATTGCCAAGTTTGTAAACATTATCAGCGTATAGGCTGCCAGAGAAATATTTCTCGAATTCACAGTAAATGGTACAGCCATAAGCATTCATTAGGTCAAGAGCGATATTCTATTTGCCACTTATTTTTTTGTATTAAACATGGAAAAAAATTACGGGGAATATTCGAGATTTAGTAATTAAACAGCTTATTTAGCACGTAACTGTGGCAGATACGGAAACATGTAAGCAAACATTTTTGTGGACGATAAACCTCTTCTTTATAAAAAAATAATAAATTTAATTTTTGACAGAGCCGTCTTAATAATTTTACTAATTTAATATTAGTGAAACCCCACAACACCGTCTCTGGTTGCTCGTTAAACTTTATATAAGGACCGAATATGGCAGCCTATATGGTGATAATATTCGTCAAATTTGGTTTAATTATCTCCGCTAGTTTGAACTGTTCAAATACTTGCTACTTTTTCGAAAACTTCAACGTCTTTTTTCTTTGAAACGAAGCGTTTTTGGGTTTATGTTAATATGATATTTGCGCCCTAGAATAAGTTTTTACGTCGACTGTTAAAGTTAGGCCACAAAAAAGTTCACCAGCCTGTGTATACAGGACTATTCACGGTTGTCCTATTAGATTATTTCGCAAACTATATGAAATTGAGGACTGAAAATTTGTGCATCTCGGTTATAGAAGATACTATATCACATGGTGATAGTTTCCAAAATCGCTTACTTTCGGTTATACCGGATATTGCTAAGAACTTTGTTATTTCAAATGGAACAGCCTGTATTTTATTGCATTTTCGAATTTGTCTTTAAGCTAATTTGATTATATTTGCTCTACCTAAATTTAATAGTTTCAAATATTTAAATTTTTTGGAAAATTTCCGAAAAAAATCGTATCTGTTTTGAAGATAATAACTCTCCGTGTGGATGATTTAAAAAAAAATTGCACAATATACATCAGAGAAATACAAGTTTGTATAGCATATATGCAAAAGTGAGTTTCATATACAGGTGTTCTGAAAACGGCTTCCATATTTCGAGAAGTTCAGAGTGTGATTACTCGCTTATTTCCAATAAAACACTCTTCGTATTATGCCTTAAATGAATCCAATTTGTAATTATTGCCTTTCAAAGACATTTAATCCACTTTCATTTGTGTAGTGTGCTATGACAATAATAAATGTCAGAAACGAAAACTAATGTCAGTTCTGACATTTGTTTTTCACCAGTGGTTGATAACGTACTCGTCAATATTACCTAAACTTTTTGTGGCTTTACGAGCGCTTGTGTTCTTTTTTGCAACCGATTTCGCTATTAAAGGCATCGTCAGGCAAAGGAATATTTTTTGTTGATCAACAGAAGTTATAGTCTACGGCTGTATTAATATTAACTTATTTCATTAGCAAATGTTTATATACAAAATGTTCTTGTACTTTGGAATTTTCTGACAAAACGTTTTTAAAAATTTCTAAATTTTCTTGCAAAAAAAAATCGTTTTGAATTTTAGTGTGAAAGAATGTTTGGCAAAGTTTTGATGAAACAATTTTTTAACGAAATTCATGAAAAAAATCATTGTAGAAAACAGGAGCTAACCACAACCTTTTTAGTACATACGTACAATCCTTGTAATTTGAAGTAAAGTTATAATTAGAAAATTAGCTATCGGAATGTTTAAAAGTCTAAATAACTAAAAAGTTGGTTAAATCACAAGAGTAAAAGTTGTTGGGAACTTGGCTTGACTAATATGTAAACATTGCTCAAAGACGTTAAACAGGTATTCGGTATTCTGCATTCGGCAAAATTAAATATAACGCCGATCTGTTAAGTTACGCGAAAATTTTACTAATGTTAACAAAACGCGCCATTTGAGGACGCAAAATGTTTCTATGACTTTTAGTTTTTAAGTATATACCTTTTGTTTTAGGAAATATTGGATATTAGTCGAAAACCGCATAAAGTAAATATAGTAGATAATATGAACCAACAAAGTACCTGGCTGCATGACAATATTGTGAGTGCTAATCACATATTTTTATGTTCTTATTTATTAGATAATAGGTAACGTCTACAGAGAACCCACGACTTAGTTAACCATATGCCTATAGAACCATCTTTCAATAATTATTTCTTTACAGAGACTATAATGCTAACATTTCATGATCATAGAGGTGTCCCGAAAATGTTGGGACAGTGGGCTTACACATATTCCTAAAGCGTAAATAAGACGGTAAAATCTTACTTATAACGAAAAAGGCACATTGCCCAAGAGGTGGATCGCACATAACTTGAACATAGTTTGTCACCAAATATTAAATTTTGCAAAAGTATTGCTGCTATAAATACTACCAAATAAAAAATACAGTGTTCATGAAGTTTTAATAATCCTTATGGTGTTTTTAAAAACCTGTTCTTTGCAATCCATATAACATTCATAGATAAGCTTTTCTAAATTTATATATTTTTACATTAGGAATCGGTACCAAGCCACTGTCATAACACTTTAGGAACACCTGAATCAATATACAATTTACTAATTGAATGGCAGTCTTTAAAATGGAAAAAAATAGAATTGTTAGGCATTTTTTAGCATTTTTTTGTCATGTGTTGCTAGCATGGCTCATTTATTTTGTTATATGGATTGCTAGCACCGTTAAACATATTTACCTGCAGCAATCTAATTTGTTTAGCTAATACCCATTTATATATTTGTAAAATATAAAAAGTGCAGTTGCATAGTAACTGTTTACACTATCAATGGTTGTTGCCCTTATTTTGTGAGACCGTTTCATACTAAATATAGACACGGAGATTATTTTCGTGGTTTCGCTGTATGACAGCATCATCAGACCGGAGAAAATTAAATTGATTTATACTAGTTCATGACAAGTACAATGAAAAATCTGTTACGTTATGACGATCTGATCAAAAAATTCTTTAAAAACTAAAAGTAAAATAAAAATGACATATGTCGTCTTCAAAATGTCTATGTGATGTACGTCAATACTGAACATGCAGAAAAGAAAACAAACATTTGTGAAGCCAGAGAAATAGTCTATATGTCGGTATCTAGTATTGACACTCAATTAGGTAACCGGCAAACGTATTTTTTCTTACTCTATTAAAATGCCTGTTTAAAGTAAATTAAATTACAGGAAACAGACGGGAAAAGTGGAGAACAACAAAAGATAAATATTGCAAACGAAATTTTTTAAAAAGTACACCGCAACCAAATAACGTCATAAATTGAATTATTATTTTATTTTTCTGTTACTTGCTTCATTTGAAATTAATTTTTTTAGCAGTCTGCTATCCACAAAAAAAAGGACCACATGTAAATTTTGTTTAACATTAGTGACCAACTTTGAACGACACTTAGAACGAAATCACACTGAATGCAAAGAAGTAACTGAAATGCTGTCGTATCCCAAGGGACACACTGAAAAAAAAATTATCGGACTCATTAGAAACTCCGGCCATTTTTCAGAGGAATGGAATGAAGGAAATGTATTACCAAAATATGCCACTTCAGGTAATAGTGAAGATTTATATCCATGTTCTCGATGCAAGGCATTATTAAAAAGAAGCTATTTATCACGACACATGAAGACTTGTATTCTCAAAGATGTGAACAAGACGGAAGGTAGGATTAATCAACTAGCAGCGTCACATACCCTCATTGCTTGTGCAATAGATGAAAATAATACGACACATAAATTAAGGGTAAAAGATGAAGTTTTTTGCAGAATGAAAGCCGATGAAACATCGTTTACTGTAAAGACGGATAGTCTGATTTGTAATTTTGGGGAAAATTATTTAAAAAAGCATAAAAGGGAACAACTTGCAACTGTTTGCTCAAATAAAATGAGGGAGCTGGCTCGATTTTTAGGAGAATTCAGGAAAATAGCCAATAATTCAAAATATAGTTTACAAGATATTTTAAAACCCAAATTCTTTGATATGGCTATTGAGTGTGCTAAAAGACTTGGGGGATATAATCCAGAAAACAAAACATATCGATCACCAAGTTTATCTGCCCATATAGGTACATCGTTAAAACAAGTCTGTGAACTGTATATGCGACTAATTTTAAAAGAGGATAGTTCAGTATCAGGTTCTATTAATAAAGCAGAGACATTAAAAGACACAAAACGCTTTAAAGAGCTTATAGATTCACAATGGACCACAGAAATAAGCAGCTTAGCATTTAAAGATCTGCAGGGAAAACAATGGCAAAAGCCAATGATTTTACCTTTAACTCGTGATGTTACACGATTCAAGGAATATGTTACAAATGTAGCTGACAAGGCAATGACTACCCTTAAAACTGACTGCAACAATAAAAAAGAATTTAAAAATTTAGTTCATGCTTCATTGACGCTGACCATATTGTTCAATAGAAAAAGAATTGGCGATGTCCAATACACCAAACTTGATACCTACATTCAAACTATAAGTTCAGTTAATCAGGAAGAGTGCGAAAAAGCATTGTCGGAGTCAGAAAGAGCTCTAACCAAACATTACAAACGGATTGTGACGAGAGGAAAAGGAAGTCGACCCATAGCAATTTTGTTTCCAACAAACTTACAGACATATATAGATTTTTTCATTAAAATTAGATCAGAAACACACATAGTTACTGAAAACAATCCTTACCTGTTTGGATGCCCTGGAACAAAGAAATGGACCAGAGCAGATGTTGTGATTCGAAAATTTGCTGAAAATGCCAACCTAGAATTTCCTGGACAAATTTCATCTAATAAACTCAGAAAGCAGATAGCAACAGTAATGCAAATTCTAAATCTTAACAAGGAGGAAACAGAACAATTTGCGCAATTCATGGGACATACTGAAAAAACGCACAACGAATATTATAAGTAAGTTTTTAGTTTCTAATTTTTTGTAATAACCATACAAAATTGCTCTAGATCAAGCATTTAACTTGTGGTAATTGGCAAAATGATCACAAAAATAATTCTTTTAATATCATTGGTAATATTTTTAACAACTGAAGATATCTTGCATGAAAAAAATTAATATGCTAGTATTATTTGAGCTTTTCATTTTTACGTCTTGTCGATTTTACAATTTAACTAAATCAACGTGTGGTGACTCAAGTACCTACCAAATAATTCTAAATTACTTGGCTCATAATAAAAGTGATTTTTCTTTCCATGTGTTTTGATCTTCTGCTCTTTTATAAAAAATTTATACATTATGAATAATTAAGTTATTGAAAACAGATTACCACAAGATATTTACCACACTGCTAAAATATCCAAGCTTTTACTACTTATGGAAAAAGGTGTGGATGCATATAAGGGTAAATCCTTAAGTGAAATTGATATTGACCCCCAAGAGGAAGCTGCAGAAGAAGAGTTAGATGACGAGGAAAGTGACTTTGTTTTTGATATGATGTCAGTGAAGTTTTCCAACAAGAACAAAGAAGGTAGATAAAGCATTTTTAAATTTCTGTTTTATGGCATTTTTATTGAGAGAATTCGCCAATATTGGCAATAAGACTTTCAGAAAAAAATTTAAGTGTGTGCGTTAGAGTCCGTTAAAATTCTTATATGTTTATAAATTTTATTTTTTTTTAATAATTTTTTTAAAGAACTATGATTAGCTACATAACCTTTCAATACAAACATCTTTAAATCATTACATTTAAATGTTTAATTTTACACAAATTGTTTAAGATTTCAGATTTATTTAAGAATATAAAAAATTAATAGCGTACAGGCAATCCATTAAAAACAGTCGTGATGGTAGCGGTGGTAGTAGTGGGAGAGGATTGCAAAAATAGTCGTCATCTTCAAGCCTAAAATTTGCATATTTTGAACACCTTTCATTATAATTGCATAAATTATTTATTGGAGATATATTTAGGTAGTCGACAATTATTATATATTTTTTTTGTAAAATTTAAAGAAAAATGTAATGTAAACGCTGATAAATCAAAGTTACATTTAATGGAAACGTACACTTGCAAATAAACTAAAATTTGTAGCCTTACTAACAAAATATAAAAGCAGATTTACGTTACAGGTGAGTTTTTCCTTTTAACTTCGGATTATTTCCGCGACTATGGGCAATCACCGACACTGGGGCAGTTTCACCTCACTGTCCTCGAATTTTTGCCGAACCACTGCCTTTCGGTAAAAAGAGTAGATATCCTTAACGTGAACAACATTACATGGTCCACGGGATGCCCCTCCGAAGGGCGGAACGTATAGATATTCAACTTGCCCAAGTTGAAGTTTCTATAGATTTTAGTATAACAGACCTAATTTAAAAGTTTTTTAACCCTTACTATTTATTTATTTTTAGATGGCGTACAAGAGGAGGTTCTGGAAAAAAGAAAATTATCAAAAAATATTAAGGGCAGAACCCACTGGACCCAGGAGCAATCCAATCTGGTTAAAAGGTATTTTAAAAGTAATATAACCTCAAAAACGGTTCCAAAAAAGGGTGAATGCCTGGAAATAATTACAAAATACCCCACTATATTTTATAATAAAGACTGGGTTCGCATCAAAGCCTTCGTATATAATACCTTCCGAAAAAAATAGTTATGTGTGCACAATATATAGAATTTCTTTTGTTAGTTACTTAGTATGCAGTTATTTTTGTTTTGCTACCTGCATATCAATAAATTGTAACCCAAATAATTATTGTTTTTGTTTCCACATACACTTCGTAACCCTTGGTGGTAAAACCACAATTCTACCTGCTTAATTTAACTAACTAA
This sequence comes from Tillus elongatus, assembly GCA_964006375.1. Classification (NCBI taxonomy): domain Eukaryota; kingdom Metazoa; phylum Arthropoda; class Insecta; order Coleoptera; family Cleridae; genus Tillus; species Tillus elongatus. The sequence goes on from OZ023268.1 coordinate 59,762,868, forward strand.
TCAATCTAAATTTGTGTTTAAAAACCTAAAGCACCAAAACCTATATAAAGGAACACATTTACAAAACCAGCTGAAGGGTTGGAAAAGTATAACAACTTTTATCATATTTTTTTATTCCTTTTAATACATAAATAAAATAGTGATGCAAATTAATTCATAACTTCCACATCGCCGTCAAAGTCTACTCTCCTCAGAAAGGCTTTTATTAACTTCTAAAACGATATATTACTCAAAATTTTATCAACCCCCTATTTCTTCCCATTTTTCTGAAGCAATTTTATTCACAAATAATTCAGATTATTAGGTGTATCAAATTTAAAGTCGATTGCTAAATTGGAACAGAATTTAATTTCCCACCTCTACATGATCAACCCCTATCTGAAATATGAAGTGGACCTTGATTCGGCCTAGAAAGTCAATATCAAATTCAAGGTAATCATCAGATAGCCAGGAAAAAACCTCGAGCTCTGGTCTGGAACTTTTTTCTTTGCGACTTGAACTTTCCTAGTTATTCTACTGTTCTGTTATACTTTCGTCTCACCACACAAGTGCCCAATTCACACTATAAACCACAACCCCATTACAATTTTATGGTAAAATGTGGATTTCTCGATGAAAAGAATGAAAGGAGGAACTAAATTCTACGTACATTTAATAATCTAATGTCAGTACTGTTTCCAAACTAAATTCATATTCCACCCCTTCACATTCAACTTCATCACAGAATACCATATGAGTCATGAAATTGAAAGTTTTGTTATAAAAAACCTGAAACGTTATATAACTCGAGTTTTAACGAAAAAAAAAAAAAACTCAATTTCCATCACATCAGCCCTCATTTATCGCCTACGTCCTGGAGCCATTTTACCCAAAAAACAATACCAACCGTTCGTTTGTCAGGTTCTAACTGTATACCAAATTTGAAGACTATTCGTCAATTCATTCGAAAATTATCGTGCCTATTAACAGCCAGACAGACACAAAAAATCTTCGTTTCCAAATCAGATTTTCTATATATTTTGACACTTTTTACGCCGTTGCAGTAAAAAAAAAACAAATTTCTGTTACCGCTAACATACTTTCACACATATTGATAATGCCATAATAACAGTAAAGTATTATGACTAAAAAAGTCGCCAAGACGATGTTGGTCTTTTTTTTTGTTAGAAAATTGTTAATTGCCTAAATAGTAATAAATACAATTGATTGATTGTTGTTGCCCTTACTTGGTTAAACTGGTCCATACTACATACAGACTTGGAGATTACTTATCTGGCTTGTTGGCTTTCGTTTCTGTAGGTGAAGGGTGTAGCCAGCGCGTAAGCTAACTGGAGCAAGAGCCCCTTATGAATTCTAGATGTTCTCGGATGTTCTTCAACGTTTCTGCGACTACTTTCGCTGCTTGACAGCCTTCTCAGACAGATAAAAATTGAAGACTATTTGTTAATTCATTCGAAAATTATCGTGCCTATTATCTTATTTTAATGGCGTGGTGATTGAAACAGCGTGTGAGGATAAAACAAAAAATATTTTAATCAATATTTTAAAACAGGTAGGTAAACAGCCTTAAAAAAGGTAAAATAATAATAACAGTTTCTTGGCCTTTAAATACACGATTATGAAGAATATTTTAAGTTGCCGCCAAATTGATAAAAACTCTGTTAACAATATGTACTAGTAAATTAGTAATGAAACAGTTTACTTGCTCTAAGCATCAACTTTAGCAACTGACTTAATTTTATATTACACACTTCGAACCTTTGTATGTGTACTCGTAGATATGTAAGTAGAAGTTTTAGCATTATATCGCTGTCGGTAATAAACAATTTTGATACTCATATATTTAAAAGCCTTAAATTTATTTGATGCTTTTTAACGTTTTTTTTAAATGCTCTAACTTTTAAAATTATTAGTAAGCTCATGTTTTTGAATTTGATGTCAATAAGTTAACTGTTATTTTGCGTAATAGTTCAAGTTTTAATTGCATTATCATAATGTCAAGTTACAGTACTACCACACACTTTAATCACAATTATCACATTTACAAAGTGTGTGTTTTGTTTCTTTAACGTCGGCCTAATTCCGCGACTATGGCCAATCACCGACGCCAAGAAGCAGTTTCACCTCATCATCCTGGAAATGTTGCCGGACCCCTGCCTTTCTGTAAGGAAGGTAGGGATCTTTAACGTGCCCAACATCGCATGGACACGGGACCGGCGGCTTTAAGCCCCCTCCGAAGGGCGGAACGTGCATACATTCAACTTGCTCAAATACAATGCCAGACCCTCGGTTGATGTCAATGTTACAGTTTGTACTGAAAAAGTGAAAGGAGAACCCTGGGATCGAACCCAGTACCCTTCGGTTCAGAGGCACACGTTCTTACCTCTGAACCACCGAGGCTCACATTATCAATACCCACATATAATACAATAGTACATTTCTACAGCGAATAAAGTTATTTTCACAAAAATTGGCAGTTAACTAAATGTACGATTCCGAAGTCTTCGTTTCAATAATTTTTATTTATATATAGTTATTCAATGCGTAGTGTGCAAAAAATACTTTACAGTTTTTCTGTTCAACGGGAATAGAGTGCAAACTGTATGTAACAGTAAACAAAACGCCAAGGGACAAAGCCTTAAGCAAAAGCTAGTCACTAATATAGAGTAGTAAAGTAAATATTGAAGAGATAACAGATATATACGTTTATCGATTTTAGCGAAACCCATCGTACCAACAGACCTCCGTTTTTTGTGACAAAGGACCTGTTTCGAGGCCAGCTCTCTCACGCAAGCACACGCAACAGGCCTCCGTACACTGTTGCAACATTTCTGAGGCGTATTGGTAAGCAAAATACTCGGAGGAAAAGCCTACTGGGCCATCGCATGAAGTGTATATGTGTATTAAACGGTGACGCCACCTGTTAAACGTACCGTGAACTGGTTTGTGTAACTGTGTATGTATAACTTGTCAAATGGCCTCCGATCAAAAATTTGAAATTCACCCTTTAATGATGAATAGATCATGATTTAGACGTTATACTCATGGATACGAGTAGATAGGGAGCCACCTGGGACCATCCCCTCCACTTTTTTCTGCGCATGCGCGATGACGTCATGCGCATGCGCTGACCTGTGACAGTTGACAGCTGACCTGTCAGTTTTGACAGGTGTCAATGTCACCTGACCTGACAGCTGTCAACGTCAGTTGTCACCTGACCTGTCAGGTGTCAAATGTCAGTTGTCACCTGACCTGTCAGTGTTGACAGATGTCAAATGTCACCTAACCTGTCATATGTCACATCTGTCACAAGCATTCCAAGATGGCTGACCTGTAATAGACAGCTGCAACCCCTGGTTCTCTATGGAACTGCCCTGAGATGACGTCACAAGCGTTCCAAGATGTCTGACCTGTGTCCATAGATATCTACAAGTCAGGTTAGGTATTAACTGTCTTATGTCTGACCTGTGATGACGTCACAAGCGTTCCAAGATGTCTGACCTGTGTCCATAGATATCTACAAGTCAGGTCTCCATGTGTGTTTGTCGAATACCAGCTGTCTGATTGTTTATTAAGGTTATGTTTGTATTTGTTGATTGAGGTTATGTTCACACACGTGTTGATTACCAATCAGCTGATTGTTTATTAAGGTTATGTATTTGTTTATTAAGGTTATGTTCGTAAACACACACACAGCTGTTTGTTGTTTATTGTGTTGGTAAGATGTGTTGAAGTTGTTAGGGTATTTCGTTTTTGGCGGGAAATTTGAATTTATTCTAAAACTTGTGTCTGTTATGTCCAGAGATCTGACTCTTCTCTAACAAGGGAACATTCTATTTGTAAAGTTGTAGAGTGGGAGAATATTCCCTTGTTCGAGGAGAGAGGTCTGTTGGACACAGTCATTCGGTTTAGCACACACACATACATATATTAGGAAGATATATTGAGCGGGTAATTTGAAATTTAATTTTAATTTGAAATATGATTTTTGAAAGAAAAGCATTCGCCTGAAATTAGATTTGAATTAGATTCGAACCCCAACCATACAGCTTACTAAGATATGCAAACATCCCTAAACCGATCATGCTATTCAGACATACGGTGAAAGTGTGTTCGCAGTGGTATATATAAAACAAAACCTGTTACATATATGATAATTTAAAAACGAGTTTATCAGGCTGATGAGTGTGTGTGTGTGTGGGCAGGGGTGGTATCTCTATTACATTCCAATTTGAATATATAATAGGTACGGTAATTTTTTAAAAACAATTGTATATATATATTTTATAGTAAAAGATATTTTATAGTAAAAGATATTTAAAGACGTTCCAATTTACATATCTAATATAAAATTCTAAAAACAAAAACGTTTGAAGCAAACTATCAATAACAAAACGTATTTACATCTAGATATGTTAATGAATTTGTTTAATGGGGTAATAAAACTGGAGACCTGGTTTTATGTATGCGTGTTTGTTTATGTTAGTGTTTTATATCACAGTGAATCTGAATTTAGATAGGGAGTGATCAAAGAAACACAAGTAACAAAACTCGATTTAAAACAAGAAAACTAAACTTTGATATACGAGGATTGTTTGATAAGTATTGTTTGTATGCAAACATAAATAATATAAGATTATACTTACATACAGCAAGAGACGTCATACATGTTTCACGGCTTAACACACACTGACGTCTGTTGAGGTCTTGAATGGGGGTCGTTATAGAAATAACACAGTTGTTTAATGACATCCACTTGAACCAAACAAAACATATAGACGCTGTTGTTGATTGTTAACACACACACACACACACACACACACACATACACACACATATGTTTGTATTTGGTATTTGAATGCAAACAGACATAATAATAAGAGTGTACTTACATACAGCAAGAGACGTCATCCTTGTTTCACAGCTTAACACACACTGAACAAGTGTCTCTCTCTTGTATTGAGGAAACAAACTGATGTAAAAGAGGGGTCTTACAAAGGATAAACAACGTTTTACAGTTGTTAACCTTGATCCTGTTTGAGCTTGTCTGTGTATCTGTTTAATATACGCAAGAGAGAGGCCCTCTTAGAGGTAAACGACGTGTCAGTTGATGACCTTGGCGAATGTTATCTTGTGTTATATCTGTTGAATCACCCCATTATTCGTGTTTGAGCTTGTCTAGAATACAGACATAACCGAAAGGATGACTGGTAAAAATAAGTGTGTTTGGTTTACTTGCAAGAAACGAGACAGACGCCCCCTATCCATATCATGCTGTAAGAACACAAAAGAAAAGTTTCCCAAGAGCTGTGAGGAACTTTAAAAATAAACACCCAAATGCCAAAGTGATTCTAAACATGCTGTACGATCCAAATTCAGTACATCTCTTTAACAGAATCAAGACTGAAGTGAAATACCTTACAGCACATAGAAACAACCTACGTTTAGCTGATGTACCACAAGATAAGTTTGTTCAGGATGTTGTTGCTTTAAGACATACTTTTTTAATTGTATTACAAAATAAAAACACATTAATTTTAACAAAGACTTTTATTTGATTCCAAGTACAAGTATGTAAACTCTTTGTTGGAATACATTTATAGAATTATTAACATTAGATGGTTCAGTGTTGCGTTGGTGCTGTTGTTGTTGTTGTCGTTGGTGTCTCTTCATGGCTGTGGGTTTACTAGGTGATAACACTAGCTTCTTTTAGTTCTTCCAAGATTGACTGAATTTCGTTGTTATGAGCATTATTACCTGCAACTTGGGAAGCCACTAAAAGTCTAAGTCTGTCAACCAACTCGTTTATGTCATTCCAATACACATAGGCTATTTGTTTGTTATTTTGTATCATATAGTTGTTGGTGCTGATGTTGTTGTTAGGGCTCATGCCGTTGCTATCGCTGCTCTTATCACTCTGAGTTTTAAGTTCAGTCTTTTGTTTTTTGTTAAGATGTCTGTCGTTGCTGTCGTCATCGTCTTCCTCGTAGGTGTAACCAAAACCTTGAGGTGTTGAGGATCTACGACCTCGTGGATTTATCACTGGTGTTATTAGAGTCAGATACTTTTCAGAGGAACAACCCTTGGTTCGGGCGTTAGGATCATAGTTCATTTTATAAACACTAGTTGCTTCTAGAATATCTCTATAGTGTTGAAGATCGTCATAAGTATACCCCCGGGGTCTTTTCATAAATAACAATTCTAGCAAACCTTGTGTTTGCGGGTATCTCCTTTGGCCCAGTTGAATCTCAGCATCGGTAAAGTCTAAGTGTTTGTTACCAAGACTCCAGCTACCGGTATCTTTAGCGTAGCGGGCACCATACGTTTGATCAATGGTACCGAGCCTTGGTGGTTCAGTAAAATACTTGTCTACATAATATCGAACTCGGTCAGGATATTGCTCCAAAAATTCTTGATATGCAGGGTTGGTTGTGACAGTTTGTAGGTCGGCCTCAAGCTCTTCAAATGTTGGGATATCCTCATCGGAACTTGTCGCCTCAGCCTCTTCCCTTGGTTCAGCTTCAAAAACTTCATGGTCTTTCAGGAACTGTACTTGGCGTTTCGTTTCTGGTATATCGACTTCGTCTTTGATTTGTTCAGCCTTTGGTTGTTGCTGGGGCTGCTGCTGCTGCAGTGCTGCTGTGTTTTTAGATATTTCACTTAGGGGGTCAACAAGTGGTTTATATAAACGTTGCAGAGCATCATCATTCTCAGCTCTGTTAAGTTTAAGCATTAAATGTTTTTTTCGAATATTGTCAGCAAGTTGTAAAATCCTTTTCTTAACTTTTCGCTCTTCCTTACCCAACACTTCCATTGTGCTACAACTGTTTGGTGTTACCAGACGGTCTAATCATTTGTTTGAGCGATACAGGTTGTGTGGTGGTTTAACATATACTGACTCAGTCATGGTACATGTCTTGTTATTTATCACGATATCCGGCTGTCTTGTTAGACAGCTGTGTTAGACAGCTGTGTTAGACAGCTGTGTGTTAGACAGCTGTGTGTTAGACAGCTGTGTGTTAGACAGCTGTGTGTTAGACAGCTGTGTGTTAGACAGCTGTGTGTTAGACAGCTGTGTGTTAGACAGCTGTGTGTTAGACAGCTGTGTGTTAGACAGCTGTGTGTTAGACAGCTGTGTGTGTTAGACAGCTGTATGACAGCTGTATGACACCTGTGTTAGACACCTGTGTTAGACACCTGTGTTAGACACCTGTGTTAGACACCTGTATGACAGCTGTATGACACCTGTGTTAGACACCTGTGTTAGACACCTGTATGACAGCTGTATGACACCTGTGTTAGACAGCTGACTGTCTATCATTGTTTGTTAGAATAATATATATCTATCGAATCCTTTTCTATATCGACCTTTGTGTACATCGTTTTCCTTCACAATCACCAACACACTTATTATCTTTCCAGCATTGGTAGCAGATAGTTTTAAATTGTTTAAAGTCCATATCGGTGGTCACATGATCGTCGTACACATGTTTTAAATTGGTTTCATCTTGCTTGAATAACACAACAACATTGGTGTTGTCACGTACCAGATGTTTGGGTATTCGTGTATATGTTTGACAGAGATAGAATGAATCAATATTCTTATGTCTGCCCATACTGAAGTATGCTCTTATTTTATCTTGTTTGTCACAAGCTACATCGTCAAATATAAACACAGAGTTGTCCTTGGCATCTTCCGGATCTAATATTTCATCGTTTTCTCGATAAGGATAGTAACCAACACCTTTTGTGGCATTCATCACCTCCTTTAACATCTTGTATTTCGGTTGATACAGAGACTTTGAATACACATACACGTTATCAAATTTTAAACCGTTTGCTTCAAACAACAAACTCAGCATGACATTAGTTTTACCACACCCACTCGGACCACATATGATACAGCGAACGGTGTTTGGAAAGAGAGGACCATGCCTCAGTTGTTGTTGAGCTGTGTCCGTAACAACATCGTCTATATTTGTAATGGGTAAGGCAGAAGCGTGTTTGCTGGTACGCATCTTAACTTAAACTAAACTATATTTTATTTGGGTGTGTATATATATGAATGCAAGTGAGACACCCACTCAGTATGCATGTTGGTGTCACAGAGTGAGGGTTGTTATTAACAAAGACAGATACAGGTTTTGCTGAAACGTTGCGGGGGCGTTACAAACACCATGAAAGTTAACAGAAAACTTGTAGAGGGGTTTTATGTAATCAACTCGAAGCCAAAGAAGAAGGTTCCCTTTAAAAACATACTAAGTCTGATTGAGGAAGTTATAAAAGATAGAAACCTTATTCCAACAGCGAACGCCGTGTTTGATATAGCTCATACAATTGTTAGAAACATTGGTGGACGTAAGAATGTGCAGAAACCTCGAGTTATTCCAATACCTAAAAGTGGGGGCTTCCTTCCGCTGTTGCCTCTGATATTTGGTGGGCTGTCAGCACTAGGAGCTCTGGGTGGTGGTGCTGCAGGTATTGCCAAAGCCGTGAACGATGCCAAGTCTGCGAAACAGAAACTAGAGGAGGAAGAACGGCACAACAAAACAATGGAAGCCATCGCTATGGGTAGGAGAGGGAGTGGCTTGAAATTTAAGCCAAAATGCAAGAGACTGGGCAAAGGCATGTATCTCAAGAAACAGCGCTCCGGCTATGGGTTGTATCTGCAAAAACCATTGCAATAAAAGACTCAAACAGTAGCCTGTGTGTATCAGTCATGGCGCACACCTTTGTGTTGAAAGACCGCAGCTCCCATCTGTCGTCAGACTACCATCCACCAATTGTTTTGGATGGTAATTATGCTGTTGCCTTGATAGGCTTTCACACCTACAACAACATACCCAACATCTATGAAGGTAAAAACAAATTTCATGTAAAAGAAGGAACCGGTTGGCGAACCATCACGATACCCACCGGTGCTTATGAAATAACACACTTGGAAGAGTTACTTCAAAATGAACTTGTTGGTGCTACAGCAACACACGAACAAAAGCAACAGGCTCTGATTCTGAGACCTAATCCGAACACCATCAAATGTAGACTAAAGTGTTATACAAATGTCAGTTTTGAATTTGATGGTTCGATTGGGCGAATGTTGGGCTTTTCAAAACAAGTTCTTCAGCCGGACACCTTTTATGAATCTGATTTACCTGTTGAAATAGTGGATGTTAGACAGATTCGCATCGAAACCAATATTGTGTCTGGTTCCTATTATAACGGACAACCCTCACATACGCTGTATGAGTTTGCTCCGATGGTTGATCCTGGCTACGCAATCGACATAGAACCTAAAAATTTAATTTACTTGCCGGTGAACAAGCAAGAGATTTCCAATATAAGCATCGACATCGTCGACCAAGATTCAGTTCCTGTCAACTTTCAAGGTGAAGAGGTGTCTGTTCGCTTGAAACTTATAAAAGTTGCTTAGTATGTTGGTCTTTAAGGATATAAAAGCAAGTGCATCTACCACAACAAATTCAGTTGAGTCAGACACGTCAAAGGGTACGCTTCGTCCCGATAATATTGAGTTCCTGCAAAGCCTGGGTTATCATGTCGTCAAAACTAGAAATATTCAAAGAACCCGTGTTTGATGATGGCATCGATCGAGAAGAGCTGCGCTCTTACTATTCACCAACTAAATCGTTTGAGAACAGCGATGAAATTGAAATAGCCATCAACCAACAAGATGCGTTCGTATGTCTGGCCGAGTCAGCTCTAATAATCGAAGGTGCTCTGGAACCTGTGGCAATCCAAAATGCCACTGGTGCTTGTTATCTGTCAAATAATGGAGGAGCAGCTCTGTTTGAATCCATGACCTATGAGTTAAATAACAAGGAAGTGGAACGAGTGCGAGACCCATACACCACCACCATCATCAAAAGTCTGCTATCGTTCAGTAAGAATGAAGCCCAATCTCTTAGCAACGCCGGTCTGAATGTGTCGTCGGAGCACATCACCTTAAATGATAACAAGTTTCACATGCTCATACCTGTCTGGTTCCTCTTCAGTTTCTTTCATCATTTCAAAGGAGTTCTCTGTGGCAAACATACTTTCCGCTTTACAAGAAGTCGAAACGATTCCAACGGCTATTACAGCACAGGTACGGCACGAGCAAAAATTACCGTAACCAATATGTTTTTAAAGGTAAAACATGTATTTCCCAATGATAAAATGAAATTGGAACTGATGGATAAAATAGCCAAAGACACCTCTATATTTCTCGCATACCGCAAATGGGACATATATGAGTTACCAGCACTCAGAGATATCAACAGAGATGTGTGGGCTGTTAAAACTGCAACCAACTTGGAAAGACCTCGATATGTGATTATAGCATTTCAAACAGATCGTAAGGATAACGTGAAGAAGAGGTCAGACTATTTCGATAACATTGGTATGTTGGACCTCAGAGTGTTTCTAAATTCAGAATGCTACCCTTATGAATCTATGAATATGGATTTTGAGAAATCGAAATATGCAGAAGCCTATAACATGTATACAGATTTTCAAAAAAGCTTCTGTTATAAAAACATGTCGGAGCCTATCTTGAATTATGACGAGTTTAAAGACAGAGCTCTATTTGTGATTGACTGTCAGCACCAGAACGAGTCAATCAAGTCTTCAACGGTGGACATTAAGGTGGAGTTTATGAGTCACGCCAACTTCCCTAAAAATACGCGTGTTTATTGTTTGGTTATTCATGACAGTTTAATGGAATATAAACCTCTAACGGGCATCGTTAGAGCCATTATGTAATAATAGTATGTCATTTATGTATCAATATGTACAACTTAATTAATCCTAATAAATTTTTATTGTATGTAAAACAGTTGTTTTATTTTTATTTTGTTGCATTTTTATTAACCCCTTTCTGTCTGTCAGTCTAAGCAAAGACTTCGAGCTGTCATGACGTATTTGTTAAACAGCTGTACAAGCTCAAACAAGGTTCTATATGATACTTGTGGGGGCAATCAATTGTCTGTCTGTCTTTTATTACACAGCTCTGTCAGTCTAAGCAAAGACTTCGAGCTGTCATGACGTGTGTGTGTGTGTGTGTGTTAACAATCAACAACAGCGTCTATATGTTTTGTTTGGTTCAAGTGGATGTCATTAAACAACTGTGTTATTTCTATAACGACCCCCATTCAAGACCTCAACAGACGTCAGTGTGTGTTAAGCCGTGAAACATGTATGACGTCTCTTGCTGTATGTAAGTATAATCTTATATTATTTATGTTTGCATACAAACAATACTTATCAAACAATCCTCGTATATCAAAGTTTAGTTTGATGTTTTAAATCGAGTTTTGTTACTTGTGTTTTTTTTTATCACTCCCTATATAAGTTCAGATTCACTGTGATATAAAACACTAACATAAACAAACACGCATACATAAAACCAGGTCTCCAGTTTTATTACCCCATTAAACAAATTCATTAACATATCTAGATGTAAATACGCTTTGTTATTGATAGTTTGCTTCAAACGTTTTTGTTTTTAGAATTTTATATTAGATATGTAAATTGGAACGTCTTTAAATATCTTTTACTATAAAATATCTTTTACTATAAAATATATATATACAATTGTTTTTAAAAAATTACCGTACCTATTATATATTCAAATTGGAATGTAATAGAGATACCACCCCTGCCCACACACACACACTCATCAGCCTGATAAACTCGTTTTTAAATTATCATATATGTAACAGGTTTTGTTTTATATATACCACTGCGAACACACTTTCACCGTATGTCTGAATAGCATGATCGGTTTAGGGACGTTTGCATATCTTAGTAAGCTGTATTTTTCTCGATAAGGATAGTAACCAACACCTTTTGTGGCATTCATCACCTCCTTTAACATCTTGTATTTCGGTTGATACAGAGACTTTGAATACACATACACGTTATCAAATTTTAAACCGTTTGCTTCAAACAACAAACTCAGCATGACATTAGTTTTACCACACCCACTCGGACCACATATGATACAGCGAACGGTGTTTGGAAAGAGAGGACCATGCCTCAGTTGTTGTTGAGCTGTGTCCGTAACAACATCGTCTATATTTGTAATGGGTAAGGCAGAAGCGTGTTTGCTGGTACGCATCTTAACTTAAACTAAACTATATTTTATTTGGGTGTGTATATATATGAATGCAAGTGAGACACCCACTCAGTATGCATGTTGGTGTCACAGAGTGAGGGTTGTTATTAACAAAGACAGATACAGGTTTTGCTGAAACGTTGCGGGGGCGTTACAAACACCATGAAAGTTAACAGAAAACTTGTAGAGGGGTTTTATGTAATCAACTCGAAGCCAAAGAAGAAGGTTCCCTTTAAAAACATACTAAGTCTGATTGAGGAAGTTATAAAAGATAGAAACCTTATTCCAACAGCGAACGCCGTGTTTGATATAGCTCATACAATTGTTAGAAACATTGGTGGACGTAAGAATGTGCAGAAACCTCGAGTTATTCCAATACCTAAAAGTGGGGGCTTCCTTCCGCTGTTGCCTCTGATATTTGGTGGGCTGTCAGCACTAGGAGCTCTGGGTGGTGGTGCTGCAGGTATTGCCAAAGCCGTGAACGATGCCAAGTCTGCGAAACAGAAACTAGAGGAGGAAGAACGGCACAACAAAATAATGGAAGCCATCGCTATGGGTAGGAGAGGGAGTGGCTTGAAATTTAAGCCAAAATGCAAGAGACTGGGCAAAGGCATGTATCTCAAGAAACAGCGCTCCGGCTATGGGTTGTATCTGCAAAAACCATTGCAATAAAAGACTCAAACAGTAGCCTGTGTGTATCAGTCATGGCGCACACCTTTGTGTTGAAAGACCGCAGCTCCCATCTGTCGTCAGACTACCATCCACCAATTGTTTTGGATGGTAATTATGCTGTTGCCTTGATAGGCTTTCACACCTACAACAACATACCCAACATCTATGAAGGTAAAAACAAATTTCATGTAAAAGAAGGAACCGGTTGGCGAACCATCACGATACCCACCGGTGCTTATGAAATAACACACTTGGAAGAGTTACTTCAAAATGAACTTGTTGGTGCTACAGCAACACACGAACAAAAGCAACAGGCTCTGATTCTGAGACCTAATCCGAACACCATCAAATGTAGACTAAAGTGTTATACAAATGTCAGTTTTGAATTTGATGGTTCGATTGGGCGAATGTTGGGCTTTTCAAAACAAGTTCTTCAGCCGGACACCTTTTATGAATCTGATTTACCTGTTGAAATAGTGGATGTTAGACAGATTCGCATCGAAACCAATATTGTGTCTGGTTCCTATTATAACGGACAACCCTCACATACGCTGTATGAGTTTGCTCCGATGGTTGATCCTGGCTACGCAATCGACATAGAACCTAAAAATTTAATTTACTTGCCGGTGAACAAGCAAGAGATTTCCAATATAAGCATCGACATCGTCGACCAAGATTCAGTTCCTGTCAACTTTCAAGGTGAAGAGGTGTCTGTTCGCTTGAAACTTATAAAAGTTGCTTAGTATGTTGGTCTTTAAGGATATAAAAGCAAGTGCATCTACCACAACAAATTCAGTTGAGTCAGACACGTCAAAGGGTACGCTTCGTCCCGATAATATTGAGTTCCTGCAAAGCCTGGGTTATCATGTCGTCAAAACTAGAAATATTCAAAGAACCCGTGTTTGATGATGGCATCGATCGAGAAGAGCTGCGCTCTTACTATTCACCAACTAAATCGTTTGAGAACAGCGATGAAATTGAAATAGCCATCAACCAACAAGATGCGTTCGTATGTCTGGCCGAGTCAGCTCTAATAATCGAAGGTGCTCTGGAACCTGTAGCAATCCAAAATGCCACTGGTGCTTGTTATCTGTCAAATAATGGAGGAGCAGCTCTGTTTGAATCCATGACCTATGAGTTAAATAACAAGGAAGTGGAACGAGTGCGAGACCCATACACCACCACCATCATCAAAAGTCTGCTATCGTTCAGTAAGAATGAAGCCCAATCTCTTAGCAACGCCGGTCTGAATGTGTCGTCGGAGCACATCACCTTAAATGATAACAAGTTTCACATGCTCATACCTGTCTGGTTCCTCTTCAGTTTCTTTCATCATTTCAAAGGAGTTCTCTGTGGCAAACATACTTTCCGCTTTACAAGAAGTCGAAACGATTCCAAAGGCTATTACAGCACAGGTACGGCACGAGCAAAAATTACCGTAACCAATATGTTTTTAAAGGTAAAACATGTATTTCCCAATGATAAAATGAAATTGGAACTGATGGATAAAATAGCCAAAGACACCTCTATATTTCTCGCATACCGCAAATGGGACATATATGAGTTACCAGCACTCAGAGATATCAACAGAGATGTGTGGGCTGTTAAAACTGCAACCAACTTGGAAAGACCTCGATATGTGATTATAGCATTTCAAACAGATCGTAAGGATAACGTGAAGAAGAGGTCAGACTATTTCGATAACATTGGTATGTTGGACCTCAGAGTGTTTCTAAATTCAGAATGCTACCCTTATGAATCTATGAATATGGATTTTGAGAAATCGAAATATGCAGAAGCCTATAACATGTATACAGATTTTCAAAAAAGCTTCTGTTATAAAAACATGTCGGAGCCTATCTTGAATTATGACGAGTTTAAAGACAGAGCTCTATTTGTGATTGACTGTCAGCACCAGAACGAGTCAATCAAGTCTTCAACGGTGGACATTAAGGTGGAGTTTATGAGTCACGCCAACTTCCCTAAAAATACGCGTGTTTATTGTTTGGTTATTCATGACAGTGTAATGGAATATAAACCTCTAACGGGCATCGTTAGAGCCATTATGTAATAATAGTATGTCATTTATGTATCAATATGTACAACTTAATTAATCCTAATAAATTTTTATTGTATGTAAAACAGTTGTTTTATTTTTATTTTGTTGCATTTTTATTAACCCCTTTCTGTCTGTCAGTCTAAGCAAAGACTTCGAGCTGTCATGACGTGTTTGTTAAACAGCTGTACAAGCTCAAACAAGGTTCTATATGATACTTGTGGGGGCAATCAATTGTCTGTCTGTCTTTTATTACACAGCTCTGTCAGTCTAAGCAAAGACTTCGAGCTGTCATGACGTGTGTGTGTGTGTGTGTGTGTTAACAATCAACAACAGCGTCTATATGTTTTGTTTGGTTCAAGTGGATGTCATTAAAGAACTGTGTTATTTCTATAACGACCCCCATTCAAGACCTCAACAGACGTCAGTGTGTGTTAACCCGTGAAACATGTATGACGTCTCTTGCTGTATGTAAGTATAATCTTATATTATTTATGTTTGCATACAAACAATACTTATCAAACAATCCTCGTATATCAAAGTTTAGTTTGATGTTTTAAATCGAGTTTTGTTACTTGTGTTTTTTTTTTTGATCACTCCCTATATAAGTTCAGATTCACTGTGATATAAAACACTAACATAAACAAACACGCATACATAAAACCAGGTCTCCAGTTTTATTACCCCATTAAACAAATTCATTAACATATCTAGATGTAAATACGCTTTGTTATTGATAGTTTGCTTCAAACGTTTTTGTTTTTAGAATTTTATATTAGATATGTAAATTGGAACGTCTTTAAATATCTTTTACTATAAAATATCTTTTACTATAAAATATATATATACAATTGTTTTTAAAAAATTACCGTACCTATTATATATTCAAATTGGAATGTAATAGAGATACCACCCCTGCCCACACACACACACTCATCAGCCTGATAAACTCGTTTTTAAATTATCATATATGTAACAGGTTTTGTTTTATATATACCACTGCGAACACACTTTCACCGTATGTCTGAATAGCATGATCGGTTTAGGGACGTTTGCATATCTTAGTAAGCTGTATGGTTGGGGTTCGAATCTAATTCAAATCTAATTTCAGGCGAATGCTTTTCTTTCAAAAATCATATTTCAAATTAAAATTAAATTTCAAATTACCCGCTCAATATATCTTCCTAATATATGTATGTGTGTGTGCTAAACCGAATGACTGTGTCCAACAGACCTCTCTCCTCGAACAAGGGAATATTCTCCCACTCTACAACTTTACAAATAGAATGTTCCCTTGTTCGAGAAGAGTCAGATCTCTGGACATAACAGACACAAGTTTTAGAATAAATTCAAATTTCCCGCCAAAAACGAAATACCTAACAACTTCAACACATCTTACCAACACAATAAACAACAAACAGCTGTGTGTGTGTGTGTGTGTTTACGAACATAACCTTAATAAACAAATACATAACCTTAATAAACAATCAGCTGATTGGTAATCAACACGTGTGTGAACATAACCTCAATCAACAAATACAAACATAACCTTAATAAACAATCAGACAGCTGGTATTCGACAAACACACATGGAGACCTGACTTGTAGATATCTATGGACACAGGTCAGACATCTTGGAACGCTTGTGACGTCATCACAGGTCAGACATAAGACAGTTAATACCTAACCTGACTTGTAGATATCTATGGACACAGGTCAGACATCTTGGAACGCTTGTGACGTCATCTCAGGGCAGTTCCATAGAGAACCAGGGGTTGCAGCTGTCTATTACAGGTCAGCCATCTTGGAATGCTTGTGACAGATGTGACATATGACAGGTTAGGTGACATTTGACATCTGTCAACACTGACAGGTCAGGTGACAACTGACATTTGACACCTGACAGGTCAGGTGACAACTGACGTTGACAGCTGTCAGGTCAGTGACATTTGACACCTGTCAAAACTGACAGGTCAGCTGTCAACTGTCACAGGTCAGCGCATGCGCATGACTCGCGCATGCGCAGAAAAAAGTGGAGGGGATGGTCCCAGGTGGCTCCCTATCTACTGATACGTATTGGCCTTCGATTTTTCGTAGTCGCCTCCGGTTTTGGAGGCGAGTTCTTTGAACGAGTATCTATTTTGGAGGCGTATAAGACATAATGCATATATATATATATATATATATATATATATATATATATATATATATATATATATATATATATATATATATATATATATATATATATATATATATATATATATATATATATATGTGTGTATATATATATATATGTATATATGTATATATATATATATGTGTGTATATATATATATATGTATATATGTATATATGTATATATATATATATATATATATATATATATATATATATATATATATATATATATATATATATATATATATATATATATATATAACTGTTGTTGTAAATATTAGAGAGACTTTTTTTATTGTGATTAAAGGTTAAACATCGTTACAGTATGTCTGTTTAGTTCACTTTAAAATCAGTGCTCCTAAACCCTGCAAATTAACCTGCGCTCCTCAACAAAAATAGGCTCATAGATTTATTACTATATTATACAGAGCGTTATCACTATCTGCGAGAGCGAATTGATTTTATTGCTGTTATTTTGTTAACATGTGAACAAAGCGTGTGCATGTCTAGTAAAGACCACTGTTCAATAACTTAAGGTAAAGGTAAGATGCTTACTGGCAATTAGGCCATTGCTGACCCTTTTTGCTCATCTTAACTAACCTACCCTCCACCTTGAGCTCGATCTCAACGACGACAGTGATTTTGAAAAATCATCCGCTGCCGGTGAGGATCGAACCGTCGACCCCCGAGTCCGTATTGGAAAGTCTGAATCGACTTTCCCGCACGGCCATGGAGGCGCTTGTTCAATAACTTAGTAAGATTTCATGCTTCGTACAGAGAGCAATATTGTTTTGGAATTAATGACCATATGACCCAATGATAACACTTTTTTTTTATTTCATATGGGATTCTAATATTTCTGAAAGTCAAAATAGTTAATGTTTTAAAAGTGAAAAAAAAAAAGAAAATAAAGTCGGAAACATGCTCTTTTACAAATTTTTATTTGGAGTGTCGCCCTTTATTCTGCTCAAGTTACAAAAGGCAAGTTATAAAAACAAATCAACTTTTTTAATTGCTGTGGTTTGTTGTTACGTAATTTATATATTGTTATAAATCCATGTTTAAGTTGCACATGTTTATCTATGTATAGATCTAGCCCTTCTGCGAGTATGCTGTATGTCTATAGTAACGCTTATTAAATACTGTTCACAAAGTTTTGTCAGGTATTTGTCCTTCATTGGAGTCAGGTCTTCTAAATTTGTAATCGTAATGTCATCTGAGGATGGAAGTCGATTTAACGTTGCAGTTTTATTAATTGTTGTATCACTTTGTTTCAGTTGCCCTTTGTTAATATTGTGGTATCTGAAACAGATAATTATTTATGTCACTTTTATTTAAAATATAAAATGTTCATTGTATCGAAAATTAAAAACATTTCAAAAAACACTGTACCAATATTAATAAATTCTGGGTATGTTTGAACAAAATGTAGGCTATGTTCTGAAAAACTATCAATATGGGGAGTAGTCTTAAGAACCCGTGATGGGAGCAGTTTTGCCAATCCCATTCAGTAGTGTATATACCTGGACTTTGAGGGTTTATGATTGGCTACTTTTGTCGGCATAGCAATAAATGCGATGGGTATCAGATGTTGACATTTGAATAGCTGAATGATTGTTATTATTTTATATTAAGAAATATCTTTTAGAATAAACGTCCACACAAATAATTAAGTCACTAGTTTGCAGCTTGATTTCTCCGTATGAATTGCTAGACTGCTACATTATTTTCCAGCATGGCATATCATGACGTATTGTACACAGTAAATAATCTGCCACAAAATTAGCCATACACCCATCCAGAAAAAAATTAAGTGTTGTTTTCCGGATTAAAGAAGAGAGTGATGAAACTTCGGCGAGCGTAGGTAGAACCATATTGCTGTGTATAACCTAAAGCTGTCCTAAAATAGTAAAGTTACTTGGAGGGTTTTAAGAACGTTTCTTACTTATGGGAGAGTAAATATATACATACCTTCTTTACGTATTCAACATTCAAATGACAAAGGAAGAGGGGGTAAAAGATCATCCAAAAACCCAAACTGTCCTGCTAAGTTTAAAATTGTGGCAAAAAGTTAATGTTTCAAGTAAGTACAAATTATAGCTACCCACACCAACAAAAACTTATTATTATTTACAGGTATAACCGAAAGTCAAGATCTAAGATTCAAGATGCATTAGGAGAAGAATAGCCCACATTCGTGATATTGACAAAAAAGCCTTATGCTATTTCGTAATGGCCTCAGTCCATCATCACCTCTACTTTCGCATAAAATTTATTTAATGTTGCAATATGCCGATAATTATTATAAAATTGCAGCAGATGTGTTCCAAGCATTTCTGATATCAATAAATTTTTCGGTAACAAGTTTAATATATATATATATATATATATATATATATATATATATATATATATATATATATATATATATATATATATATATATATATATATATATATGAAAATATATTCGAGGGCATACAATATTTATTAGACGATTTTACAGAGAACGTCGGTAGGGAAGGAGAATTCAAGATTTATCTTGAAAGAAAGCATATCTTTATGTGCGTAAACTTTCTAACCATGTTGATAGTATAGAAATTTGACAAAGGCTGATTTCTGTTTTTCATTAAAAAGGAAAGAATGTGCGCAGGAATCTTCTGCCTGTTGTAAAAAACGACTAACTGGCGTAGCTGATGCCCCTCTCTATCAAAACTTTTCTTTTTATGGCCATAAACTACGTCATATTTTTTGCTTTTTTTATCCCATAACATGTACCTATTTCACTACCTAGTCGGCCCAACCTGATACGAAATCCGCTGGTAATTAACTGTTCTTGTAACCGCGTAAACTACCCTAACCAGTGTTTCCAGCTGCAAACGGTTCTAATTTAAAACATTTGTTCAGATAGAATTATATTCACTGATAATCCCTTGCATCCTAATAACCGTTTGAAGGTATACACTGGCTATAGCTAGCAAGGTTGCAGTTACCATGGTGCGGTTAAAAGCTTTCCTTTCAGTCGTTGTATCCAACGGACTAAAAGGAAATCTTTTATAGATTTTGATCATGTCGTATATAGCAAACTCCGTATTTGGTCTAAATGCCGGAAACTGCCTCTTCGTTTAACTATTCGTGAATCAAGCAGAAGCCACGGTCTTTCGAGATAATTGTGTAAACCTGGTCGAATACTTGGTAAGTTTTTTCCTAGTCACAACTTATGGAATCTTAACCATTATGAGATAGAGAAGGGTAATAGATGCTTTACTGCGGTTGCTAGTAACCCAGAATACAGCAATTTTATAATTGAATTTTCTAAGATCCGCGGATTGAACGCTAATTTGAATTCTGTTTATTAGCATCTGCAAGATAAATAAGCCTGTTTTCCAATTATTCCGAGACCCACGTTTCTCTCCCCGCAATGTTATACCATATTCTATGTACATGCACGAATTTAATGAGGCTTCTTGGTTCAAAGGTGCTGTTTGCCTAAAATCCCGGAATCATGTTTTTTGTCAAAAAGAGAAGTCTTTAGTAATGTAATGTGCTTTAAAAATGCAATATCGAACTGCACAAAGGTTGTGTTTATCGTTCCCCCAATGATCTATATAATAATAATCATAATAATGTTCCTGACGGTAGATGAACTGTTGACAACGGTATGCTTATCGCTACTCGTAACGATGTAGATGGCACAGCCAGCAAAGCTTGCTGTCCGCTGCCCTATTATTCTCATCTTGTCTCTAATGTTCTCCATTCCCTTTGTAATAATATTGATGTTTGTTGTTAATTATAGTTCTATGTTATCAAAAGATCTACGAGGATGGTAGAATTTCACGGAACCTGAGTTTGACCATGCGAGTGTCTCCTAGGCGCACCAGATAAACTTCACCGTTACAGGTATGGCTTTCACCACGCTTATGGAAACTGCATAAGAACCCTCAATTGGCTGGCAGTATTGACCCCCCAGAGCAAGCAACGACATCCAAAAGGCGTCTGTGAGGTACCAAGGGTAACAGTCAACACTTGAGGGGCCCCGTAGTGTTTTAAGAAACGAAAGTTCTGGTCCGCCGACGAACTCGGACCGTCCGTGGGTATCGAAAGTAGCCATCAACACCTAAGAGGCCCTGGGGTGTTTCAGAACCTTTGCACGTGTAACCGGCGACCATAATAACGGGTCCGAGACCTTCAGGTGACTTTAACAGGTCAGGTCAGGTCGAAATGACTAAACAAGCCACCTTTACGATTTACTGAAATTGCTGCAAACAGGCAGGTTAAAATGCCAACTATTATATATTATTGATAGAATGTTTTACGCTTCCGACCTATTTTTCGTGTGGTGCTGCTTAATTGGAAGGTTACTGGTATCCAGGACAGGTTGGTAATACTTGTCATAAAATAACTGTTTGTACATAACCACTATCCAGAGATATGACGTACGGCTGGCAATATAGATTATATACTGGGGAACTCTATGACAGAGTATAAAGGGAACAAAATCATATATGGTTTTGAACAAGTCCATTAAAATATTAATATTGTAATATTCTTCTCTGTGAGAGTTAAGTATATGAACTCTACGGAGCATATTGCATTTCAATGTATTACTTCTATGGTCATGGGCAGCTTGTAGAGTGGGTTGGTAGCAGCGAACGCCCTGGAATTATAATATTCGAGAGACGACTAGAAGTGACACATATAGAACAATGTATGTAAGGTCTGGGACTACTCTATAGATGGCGTAAATAAACGAGCCGCAGATAGAGCAGTGACCGTGTTATTTATAATAAATTAGTAGTTTGAAAATATGTGTTTTGTTAATCAACAACAAAAGACCTCGAAGAACGTAACAAGTGGTGTAAGAAAAAGGGTTTTTTAGCTGCTAGTGAAAATATTCTTCAAAATATTTGTTGAACAACGTGAACATTTCTAGAATATCTGGAAGATCAGTGTCAGCAATAATTCATAACTGGGTGTGTGTTTTGAAACAAAAGTGCGTCTATGCCTAAGATACGTAGCGCTACACGCAATATGAACGAAGAAGCTAAAAAGAGAGATTAATTTGCACTAAGGTATTTCCATGGAAGAACAGTTTAGTGTTGACAGCAGTGGACATTAATTATTGATAAGGTTTGGTGACCAGCATTTACAACAGCTGTATCGGTTTCAGTTGAAAAATCGTCAGTCATCAGGCGTAAGTCTCCAGCATCTCCACGCCGACGTTGTCAAACTGACACGATTAACCTAATCGCTCCGATGAAATTTTTTACCCAGCTGTCGCTGCAAGCCTTTACTGACGGCATCAGGGATACCGACAGCGAATAGGCCCTGAGGATGGCAAAACAAAAAAACCTGAACGATGCTTTGGCACATTCTCTGGAGTTTGAAGCGGTTAAGTAAACGTCAGAAAGTCCAGCAAAAGTTCGCAGTCTCCAAGTCTGAGATGAAAATAAAACAGAAGCATCCAAGGTCATGAAGCTCATAGAGAAGATAGCAGAACAAATATATCTTACGTCTGATGGTGACCCAATAAGAGCTTACCGTGCGTTGTTGGAACTGCGGCAAGATAAGACATATAGGGGACGAAGTCGGGCTCTAAGATTACGTGCATGGGAGAAAGTTAAGTTAAGGCCGATAAACTTTTCTCAAGTTAGCGAGTCTGGCAGCGCTTTCGTCATAGATGGATATGTAAGTGGCAATGAGACCCAGATGGTCGTCGACACCGGCGCACCTAGGACGATTATTCGCCGCGACACGGTACCAAGATGGCGAGTAAGAGAGCCAGACAGAGTGTACAGAGTAATGATCGGATCCAGGTATTTGGCGAAACTGACGTTGAGCTGAAAATTGGGACATGGAGGACAAAGCACAGAGCCATAGTCGCCGTCATATCAAACCCGATTATAATTGGCTTGGACATTGTCCAATGTCAGTGCGTTAAACTTGATATTGGCACTAACATTGTGACATTGTGAAGAAATAGTGATGTCGTCTGGGAATAGCCTGATAGTGCGGAGAATCACCGTGGACAACATAGCAACGTTAACGTCTGCAATGAAAGTGTGAAAGCTGAAAGAGAAAAAGACGGCCAACTTATTCAGCCAAAAGCAACGAGAGATGAGATCCTGGGAGATCCTACAAGGTGAAGCGTGTATGGGCCATGTAGGCGTGAAACAAACCCAGAAAAAGGTCAATGAACACAGCTGTTGGTAGAGAGCTGCTGTTGACGAGAATAATAGGACTTGCATAGATTTTTGTTCAAGTAAAAACACCAGGATAAGAGAAGTTGAGCGGAAGAACAGGTACAATGTAAGAACTTTGCTTGTAGAGCTCCGACATAATGAAAAAAAGGGAGGCCACCCATTCGGTTGTCAGAATGTATATACGTGCCGTAATCGATCTCATGAAGACTCGTTATGACGTGCGAGCTAATTCGTCTCGTTTTAAAGAAAGAGGTCGGGTGTAATTTGAGAATCCAGTACGACAAAATTACAAAAATCAGGGAAAGGTGCGTACAAGATGATCAAACGAATCAATGGCGTTGTCTACCGCATTTAAAAGAGTCCAAGGAGCAAAATGAAGGTGCCCCATATACACAGATTTTCATCATACCAATAAATGTCAGAATTCGACGGGGACGATCGAATGTAAGTTGGGGGGTGGTATGTGGCTTATTACACCCTTCTCTATGAGAGTCAAGTGTATGAACTCTATGAAGCAGACTACATTTTAATGTAGTGCTTCTCTGGTCACGGTCAGCTTGTAGAGTGGGTTGCTAACAGGAAACACTATGGTATTATAATATTCGAGAGGCGACTAGAGTGGCAGATAAAGAACAATCGTGAAAGGTCTGGAACTACTCTATAGACGGTACTAGGCGTAGATAGAGCAGCCAGTCAGTAGTGAATCAGTGTTAGTACAGAATAAGCGATAATAGAAGGCGAATAATGAAATATAATTATATGGACATTTGTTAATACAGAAATATTTTTTAGGTTCTTCGTGGTTGTGTATTTGTTTATTAACAAAACACATCTTCTCAAACCCCTAATTTATTATAACTAACTATTTTCCAACAATAAACAAACCAACTAAAATGTTTCTCTATTAAGAAATGTCCATAGATCTATACTTCACTATAGGCTTTCTATGATCGCTTGTTCTGCACCAAGACTAACTCACTACTGACTGCTCCTCTATCTGCGGCTCGTTTATTTATACCGTCTATAGAGTAGTTTTAAACTTTTCTGCATTGTTCCATATCTGCCAGTTCTCGTTCGTTCTCGAAATATAATTTTAGAGTGTTTGTTGTCACCAACACACCTTACAAGCTGACTGTGACCATAGAAGTAATAGATTTCATAAACGTAACTCTTATAGAGACGGATGTGATACTGACTTCTTCTTACATTCGATCTTCCCGGTCGAATTCTGACACTTCTTGGCATGGCGTAAGCCTGTGCATATGGATTACCTCCTCTGACCGTCCCTGGCGTCGTACTGAATTGTAAAACTACACTTTTAAAACCAGCTGAATTACCTTGCACGTCATAACGGGTCTTCATGCGGTCGCTTTCTACTCATATGTGCTTTCTGAAAGCTGAAAGAGTGGCCTCCCTTCTTTTCATTATGTCGGAACTCTATTCAGACGAAGTTCTTAGGTTTCGCTTGTTCTTCCCCTCAATTGCTCTTATCCTGGTGGTTATATTTAAACACAAATATCTGCAGGTCCTATTATTTTCATTGACCTTAGCTCTATATCAACAAATGCGTCCATCGAACTTTTTCTGGGTTTGCTTTACACCTAGATGGCCTATACATGCTTTGCCTTGTATTTCTCCCATAATTTTATTTCTGGTTGCTTCTGGCTGAGTAAGTGTATAGTCTTTCTCTCTCTCAGCTCTCTTCGCTGCAATCGCACCTTCATTGCAGACGTTAATGTTGCTATTTTCTTTGCTTGTGATTTTCCACACTACCAGGTTACTACTAGACGACATTACTATTTCTCCACCGCCGATATTTAGGCTGTTAGTACCAAGATCTAGTTTAACGCACTGATCCTGGAGAATGTCCAAACCAATTATAATTGGATAATATATGGCGACGACTATATCTCTCTGCTTTGCTTGTAATGTTCCAATTTGCAGCTCTACGTCAGTTTCGCCATATACCTGGATCTTATCACCACCAGCTGCATTTACTGTATATCTGACTCATTTAATTGCCATCTCGGTACCATGTCGCAGCGGATAATCGCCCTAGCTGCGCCGGTTTCAACGACCATCTGGTTATTGCCGCTACGTATCAGTCTACGATGAGCGCTGCCAGAATCGCTAACCTGAGAAACGGTTACCGGCCTTAGCTTCACTTTCTCCCATGCGCGTGGTCTTAGGGTCCAACATTCCCCCTTATATATCCCTCCTTGCCGCAGTTCCAACAACGAAAGGCATTCTACTATCTTCGCTAGTAGCTGCATGACCTTGGTTGAATTTGTGTTAGTTTCTTCTCAGACTTGGAGACTGCGAACTCTCACATGGCTTTCTGACGTTTGCGTTGCCGCTTCAAACTCCAAGGAATGTCGCAAAGCACCATTTAAGTTTTTTTGTGTGTCTTGCCATCTTCAGGGTCTGTGGGATGTCGGTACCCCTGATGTCGTTAATGAAACTTTGCAGCGACAGTTGGTTTAAAAATTCCATCGAAGCTATGGGGTAGGCTCGTCGTGTCAGTTTGACATAGTCGGCGTGGAGATATTGGAAACTTTCACCCGACTTCTAACAATGATTTTTCAAGTGGAATCGATACAGCTGTTGTAAATGCTGGTCGCCAAACGTCACCTCCAATTATGTCTAATGCCGTCAAAACTCAATTGTTCTTCCCTGGGAGTATTCCAAGGTATCTTGGAGCTATAGGGAATCTCCTCCGAGAGCGACAATTAACGAAGTAGCTTTCTCTCTCTCTCTCTCTCTCTCGCCCCAACTATTTGCTGTTGCAGTGGCTTTGAACTGGCGTAGATAAATACCCCATGGGACTGAGCCATCAAATGTGGGGACCTTAATTCTTACAACCGGGCTATCTTCGAGTCTGGTGTTTCCCTTGGCTAGCATATCACACTTCTTTTCCAGTGATTGAAATTTCTGCTGTACTTACTCTTTTATACTCGTCAGCTTGTCGTGTACTCGTCGCTTATACCCCTTACTCGGCTTTCTACTTGTTGGAAGATGTCGTCCTTTACCTGCTTCATACGTTCGTCCACACATAAAGTAATATTCTCCGTTCTGCTAGCCTGTTCTTGTAGAATAATCTTTGTTTCCTTATCTCCTTCTCATTTCTTCTTTTACATCTTCGTCTCTTTTCTTAGTTATTCTTTCGGTTCTTCATCAATTTTTTCATTTCTTCTTTTGCTTATTCGTATCCTTTCCTCATTTCTTCTTTGGCTTCTTCATATCTTTTTATGGCTTCCTCTGTCATTTCTTTAATCAATTCCAATAGCTGGGTGTCCATATTAGCTGCTACGCTGTGTGTCTAAGGCATAGACATACTTAAAGCTGGTACACAGTTTATTCTGTCTTCAAAATACAACCAGTTATTAGTTACTTTTGACACTAGTCTTCCAGATATTTCGGAAATTTCCACGTTGCTTAACGAATATTCTGGCAAATATTCTCTTCAGCATCTTGAACAGCTCACTTCTGACACCAGCGGTTACGTTCTTCGGGGTTCTCTATTTGATTATTCACAAAACACAGTTTTTCAAACTACTAATTTATTATAACCAATTGTTTTCGGACAATAAACCCACCAACTAAAATATTTCTAGATTTTACTATATTTTACTATACGCCCTCTATGATCACTTATTATACACCAACCCTCACTTACTACTGACTGAATTCTCTGTTTGCGGCTAGACATCCTTCCATATCTATCACTACTTCTCGTTCGTTATCGAAATATAATTAATTCTAGAGTATTTGCTGTTACCAACACACTCTGCAAGCTGCCGTGACGATAGAAGTAATAGATTCTATAAACTTAACTCTTATAGAGGGATGTGACAATATTTTAGTTGATGTCTTTATTATCTGAAAATAGTTGGTTATAATACATTACTAGTTTCGAAAGCTGTGTTTTGTTGAACAACAAATAAAGAACCCCGAAGAAGGTAACAATAATTATATGTATATATGTATATATATATATATATATATATATATATATATATATATATATATATATATATATATATATATATATATGTAGTGTGTTCATAAAGTACGAACATCTTAATAACAAAAAAATTAATCGGTACCCTTTTAATTTGCATATTAAAAACACTTGTAATTACCTTGCCTGCACCTCATTTTTTTTTCGCCCGTACAGGGTATCAAATATATACTTACAAGGTTTTTGCATAAACATAATTTTGATAAAACGTTTTGTTACTCCTGTAGCCAAAATTGTATATTCTTGGTTGTAAACACACTGTAAGAAACTAATATTTTGTACGTAGACCAGTATTATCATATACAAGATTTTCGCATAGATATAATTGTGGCTCAGCATTTTTTGAATAACACCACGGAAAATATTATACTTTAAGGCGGTAAAAACACTCTGTAGACGACTCGCGACTTAAGTTTACGGTTAAGACGCTGAAGGCGAGTCGTCTATTTATAACGCGAGATAAATGGAGCCCAAACAATGGCCCATTATAATACAATGTCGCCTTCCCACGGTAAGAACCGCTGAGTCAGCCGCCGTCTGAACGGAGCCAAGAACTTGCAGGTCCAAAGTGCAAGTAGAACGGAATATCACTGTGAGAATCAACATCAGCAGATTCCTTGTGATCCAGAGACAATAGTGCCACGCCTGGAGGAAAGACTATAAAGAGGCTAATCACAGTGGGAGAACCGTTCATTTCTTGTTCCGAGTTAGTCCTTCGCACACCGAGTGCTGAGACTTTAGATCACATGTAGGTTGATCGTCTTATTTTTAGTATTATATATTATTCATTTTTTTGTAACTAAGTAATTAAGTATTGATTGTTCAAAAGTATTAAATAAATTGTTTTAAAAATTCAAACGTCTTAACCGTGAAGTTAAGTGGCGCAGTCGTTAGTATTGGTTAGAAAACCGAAAGCATATCGATTTGTAAGCGTATCGACGCCTAATAACCAATTCGAGCCAAGCAGAGCCAAGTTAAAGCAGAAGTAGTGGCCAAGCAGAGTCAAATGGAAGCAGCAACCATCGTATTATGGTAAGTTTACTGCTATCCCATTTTACACTTCCAATTTTTTATATGTGTTGTATTGAAACGTTATATGTCTGATTCAGAGGAAGAATCACAAAGTTTATGTAACATAGAGTATAGATTTAGATCAATCAGCATTAGCGACAATAACATAACAGTAAATCATTCTAATATTAATAAGAGTAGTAACAGTAGCAATATGACAGACCAATTCAAAGAATTTTTCTTAAAAGCTATTCCCGAGTTCGACGGGCAAACAGCCAACGTAGGCAACTTTTTAAAAGCATGTGACTTGGTCATGAACCAGTTCTACGTGCCAAATGAGAATCTGTATATGAATCACTTCTTGCTAAATTATGTTCAAACTAAACTAACGGGAACAGCCCGGCTTATAGTAAATACAAAGATAATTAATACGTGGGCAGACCTGTTCAGAATTTCAGTGACCAAAGAGATAGTCATAGTTTATTAGCGGAGATGTTAACCTTGAAACAGCGTAATGCTGAAGACGCACTGTCGTTCGCGAACAGATGCCGTCATATAGAGCAATTGCTCATCTCGAGTTTAATAGCCAACGAGCCAAATGAAGGCGTGCGATTAATTAAGAAAGACATATACCAGAATCAAACATTAAAAGCGTTCTTAGGAGGATTACGCAATCCGTTAGGGCTCGTCTTGCGTAGTCAAGGACCCACGAGCATAGAACAAGCTTTGAAATTCGTATTCGCAGAGGAAAATTTCGATTATAGAGATAAAACAATAAATAAGAATTTCAGTAATAGTAATAAATTAGAAGGACAAAACCGTACGTTCTTTCAGAGACAAAATAACCCACCTTTTCAGAATGTACAATTTCAGAGACCCTTCCAAAATAACTTTAGACCATTTCAACAACATAATAATCAAAACAATCACACAAATTCCCAGCCTAGACAAAATCAACACTTTGTACCAAGGCAAAATTTTTCAAGTCAATTTAGGAGACCCAACTTCAATAATCAACCGGGTCGACCCAATGTAAATCATAATGCTAACAGAAATTATCACGAACCAATGGAAGTAGATAGTTCTAACACTAGACTGTCATTACCAAGGAGAGCAGCTCACGTAAACAATATAGAATTTAATGAAAACGAAGTAAATGAAACAAATTACGATGTCAATTATGTAAACGAAGAATTAAATTACGAAAATTCGCCAGCCGAGGAATACGATATCCAACAGCGAAATTCTCCCTCAACGAGAGAACCGTCATAGATATAAATAATATGAATACATTATGTAAGTTACCGTATATAGAATTAAATGAAATATCAGGTAAATTTTTGTTAGACTCAGGATCTTCAAAAAATCTTTTAAATCCTGCTGTAGCATATGATAAGTTCCCTAAAAACATATTTACGCATGATTTTACCATACGCACAGTGCATGGCATTTCGAAGCACTGTAAGCGTGCACGTATTAAACTTAAATCGATTTCAGAGGAAGTACAAGAGTTCTGCCTGTTTAGCTTTAACACATTTTTTTCGAGATTGATTGGGATGGAATTTTTGAAACGAAGCGAAGCTAAAATAGATTTTAAGGAGCACAAACTGTATATAGGCAAGAATATTATACCAATAAAATTCACAGATCTTAGCGTAAGTCGATCGGGACAAACAGAAACCAACGCAGATGGTTTAAAGCTACCCGAGACTCGTTTACATTTAAACAATATAATAACCCAGCAGTATTTCATACGTAATGAAGAACTTGAGACAATTAATCACGTACTAAATAATAACCAAGCTTATAATGTAAGAGATAGGCCATTCAGCAGATTAAATAAACAATATGCATCGGAAACCAGATATGGCCACAGGAGAAGTCCGTTTGCACCAGTAGTTATACAAAATAATAATTCGAGTACAACTCATATTAATAATTTAAACACTTACGATACGGGGCGTAATCAAAAACGGATTAATAATGAGAATGTCTTAATTGAACAAATAGATACAGGAGAATTAAATGACGAGGAAAAACAATTGTTATTTAGTTTATTATCAGAATATCAGGACATATTTTTAAATAAAAACGAACCATCGACGCACACAAATGCGATAAAACATAGAATAAGGACAACAGACGACATACCTGTCCATTCTAAATTATATAGATACCCGTACGTACATAAACCGGAAGTAGACAGACAAATAAATGACATGTTAAGACAAAAAATCATTAGGAAAAGCCACAGCCTATATAGCTCACCTATTTGGGTTATATCAAAGAAAATGGACAAGTCAAATAAACAAAAATGGAGAATTGTGGTGGACTATAGGAAACTAAATGAAAAAACAATACCGGACAGACACCCAATCCCCAAAATTGATGAAATACTGGACAAAATTGGGCGAGCCCAATATTTTTCGACGATCGATTTGATATCTGGGTATCACCAAATTGAAATGGACCCCAGGGACATAGAAAAAACAGCGTTTACCACCGATACAGGCCATTGGGAGTACACCAGGATGCCTTTCGGGTTATCTGGGGCTCCAGCGACCTTTTCTAGGCTCATGCAGAACGTATTAGAAGGCCTAATTGGACAAACATGCCTTGTATATATGGATGACGTCATAGTTTTCTCCACATCTTTACAGGAACACCTTGAGAAACTAAAACTCGTATTCAGCACCAGGCATACCAATACTCGAGGAAGAAATCGTTAACAGCAAAACCAATCAGATAGTTTTTAAAAATACGGATAAACCGGACATATTCTCAGTCAGAAGAGATAAAAGAAATTTCATCTATGCAAACTTCAATTTAAATAAACCGGATCAGATAGAGAAATTTATAAAAGAATACTGTTTACCACAAAGGAAATATTATTGCATTTTTGTAAATGAACAAGATTACGAACTAGTAAGTTCGGCAATCAATAAAAACTTTAATAACGTAGAATCACCCAAATTTTATAGATGTCTGGAAATTAGGAATGCAATTAACGAGGACGAATTAACCGAGACTATAACGAAATATCACGAGGGGAAGAGTAACCATCGCGGGGCTGATGAGACTTACCTAAGAATGAAGAAAATATACTACTATCCCAACTTAAAGAAACATATAGAGGAATATGTACGAAATTGCGAATTATGCAAAACGTGCAAATACAATAGGAACCCGGTACAAATAGCCTTGGAGCACACCCCCACAGCATCTAAACCATTAGAGATATTACACATTGACACATTCCAAATTGAACAAGCTATCTTCCTAACAATTATAGATCCATTTAGTAAATTTGGCCAAGCATTTCCAATAAAAAGTAAAAGTGCTACGGAAATTGCAAAAAACTTGATCAAGTACTTTTCACAGTATGGAGCGTGTAAAATAATAATCGCAGACCCAGGTACTGAGTTTTCAAACCAGGTAATTAAAGAACTATTAGAAACATATCAGATAGAGTTACATATAACAACACCGCAAAACCCAACATCCAATGGACCTATCGAAAGATTTCACAGTACGATTATTGAACATTATCGATTATTCAAAATGAAATTTAAAAATATGAAACCCATAGACTTAATACCATATTGTATATTCGCTTACAACTCGACAATACACTCACAGACACTAAAACCACCTTTTGATTTAATATTTGGCTACATACCCGAAATGTTTAACTATGACCCGGAAGTCATAATTACACAAGAATACAACGTACAACATAAAGATTTAATGCAAATTATTTATGAGATAGTCAGAAGCAGGATAGAGAATTCAAAAATAAAAACGTTACAACGGGCAAATAAAAACACGAACCAACCGTTCAAGGAAGGTGATATTGTCTATAAAAAGATACCACCAGGCTTTCATAAAAAACATAAAAACCCATTTTCAGGACCGTACTCAATAATATCCCTGTTAGAACATAACAAAGCTATTTTAATAAATCAAAAATGACGAACAGACGATAGCACATTTAAGAAATTTACGTATTGCAGGTTCCTTGCCACGGGAATAACAGCCCAGATACAAGACTTGACAGACAACCCAGGCATGTTACCAAAGAAATTAGGCACAGCATACACTGAGACTAGCAACTGGAATCTGATACACATACATTACTTGACACAATTACATAGAGACTACAACCAAATAAAAAGACACTACGCAAATACAGTTACCTTCATGACAAAAGATTACCATTCTAAATATCATAATTTCATATTGACATTGAATTTCACCATAGATAATGTAGACGATATATTTTATAGGATTTTTCCGAATAACAATATTATTAATAGACGAAAACGTGGCCTAATAAACGGACTAGGTTCTATATTTAAGTCAATCACGGGGAATCTCAATTCACAAGATGGGGAACGCATTCAACAAGCATTAGAAGTCTTAACGACAGATCAAAATAAAATTCATGAACTTTTTAGGTCTCAAAATTCAATCATGCTCGAGGCAATAGTCGAGTTTAATAACACGATAGTAGGATTGAGTCATAACCAAGGCACGATAATAAATAGGATAAATGAATTAGGTAATACAGTAGAAAGCCTGCGAAGTGAACAATTAACTCACTATCATCGCATCAAGATCCTAGAGTTACTCATGCAGCTAGGACAATTATTAAACAATATTCAAGAAATAGCACTAACAACAGAAAATGCCATCACCTTTGCAAAATTAGGAATCTTTCACACATCCATACTAAAACCAACATTTATAATAAAAGAAATCAATAAAATCCAAAATTATGCATCTAATGCTAAAGTAATAACAACCACTGATCTAAATCTATACGAAAAAGTCTTTAAAATAAAAGCCGTCCAAAACAATTTCAAAATTATATTTCAAATAGAAATACCTCTGGTAGATGAATCAGAATATGATTATTATCAATTATATACATTACCTGTCCCTAGAAAGACACACCTTTTTACCATGATACTTCCTAGAACCAAATACCTTATCCTAAGCAGTAAACAATATGCCTATCGTAATGAAGAATGTCAAAATTTAAAGAACCAAATATATTTTTGCAAAGACGACAATCCAACAACCATGAATGATCAAAACCCATGTGAAATAAAGCTAATAAAATTTCAAAAACCTATTAACAATTGTAATCAAGAAGTAATCAAAATTAATAGAACCACAGTTTCGAGATATGGAACCAGTCAGTATATAGTTATAGCACCCGAAGAAACTAACGCCAGAATAACTTGCAAGGAACAGGAGTGGACCAACATCATCAAGGGTACAAAATTAATCAACCTGCAACCAAATTGCCAATTAACTATAGGCAACAAAAATTACAAGACCGGCCCAGCAACAGCAGAAACACAACAACTATTCAACCTGCCTACACTAGAAACCCCCATTCAAGAAGATCAAGCAAATCCAGGACCAGTACCCGAAATATCATTAGAAAACGTACAGCTACACAACATCAATCAAATCCAACACCAACTTCAAAAAATTAAACAAAATATACCAGGACCTATAACAATACCAATCCATCACCTGAGTATATGGACAATATTACTGTACATAGCTGTCTTAATAACCATCACAACGATAGCCGTCCGAATGGGGTTGAAGAAACGAAGAAACCGCAAGGAAGATAAAGGAACAAAAACAGGAACCACCGAGTCCGGATTTCCGTTGAAAATCCGGAACGAACCATAGCTTCGTCTTCAAAAAGGGGAGGAGATAAATGGAGCCCAAACAATGGCCCATTATAATACAATGTCGCCTTCCCACGGTAAGAACCGCTGAGTCAGCCGCCGTCTGAACGGAGCCAAGAACTTGCAGGTCCAAAGTGCAAGTAGAACGGAATATCACTGTGAGAATCAACATCAGCAGATTCCTTGTGATCCAGAGACAATAGTGCCACGCCTGGAGGAAAGACTATAAAGAGGCTAATCACAGTGGGAGAACCGTTCATTTCTTGTTCCGAGTTAGTCCTTCGCACACCGAGTGCTGAGACTTTAGATCACATGTAGGTTGTTCGTCTTATTTTTAGTATTATATATTATTCATTTTTTGTAACTAAGTAATTAAGTATTGATTGTTCAAAAGTATTAAATAAATTGTTTTAAAAATCCAAACGTCTTAACCGTGAAGTTAAGTCGCGTCACCTAGGGTGTAGCACTATTTTTCTTAGAGGTGACTTCTATTATGTCGACACAGCTTCCCACACTTTACTGCGCAGTTTCCCAAAATGCCTTTTGATCCTGCTGACTCGGATGTCTGCATACTGGGACTGCAACTTTGTACCATAATGGGTCTTTATTGGTGGTCCATTTATCTCCTCCCCCTTTGAAGAACAAAGCTAGGGTTCGTTCCGAATTTTCAAGGGAAAACCGGTATCGCTGGTTCTTGTATTTTCCTTCTTGGTTTTCTTCCACTTCTTCAACCCCATTTTCGTTGCTGTTGTTATAATGACAATTATCACAGCTACATATAATAATATAGTCCATATACTCAGGTGATGGATAGGTATATTGATCGGCCCTGGTATATTTGTTTTGAGTGTTTGAAGTTGATTTTGGATTTGATCGATATTGTGTAACTGTACATTTTCTAATTTTAATTCGTGTCCTTTTTCGGGAATTTCTGTATATTCTTGGTTCGGGGAATCTAATTTAGGTAGGCTTATCAGTTGTTGGGTTTCTGACGTTGTTGGGCTGGTCTTATAAATTTTGTTTCCGATCTTTAATTTGCAGTTTGGTTGAAGGGTAATTCGTTTAGTACCCTTAATTATATGAGTCCACTCTTGTTCCTCCGGCGTCTGTTTCTTCTGATGCTATAACAATGTACTGACTGGTTCCATACCTCGAGACGGTTGTTTTATAAATTTTGGCTACTTCTTGTTTAGGGCAGTTGGATTATCATCTTTGCAGAAATACAATTGGTTCTTTAAATTTTGACATTCTTCATTGCGGTAGGCATATTGGATTAATGATCAGGTATTTGGTTCTAGGAATTATCATGGTGAATGTGTATGGATTTTTTGGAATTGGTGAAGTGTATAGTTGATAAAAAGTATAATCTGATTAATCTACTAGCGGCATCTCTACTTGAAATATAATTTTGAAGTCAATTTGAACGATTTTAATTTTAAAGATTTTTTCATATAGATTTAGATCAGTGGTTGTTATCAATCTTGAATTAGTTACGTAATTTTGTATCTTATTGAGTTCATTTGGTATAAATTTGGGTTTCAATATAGATGTGTGAAATATTGCTAATGTTGAAAAGGTGGTCGCATATTCGGTTGATAAAACTAGTTCCTGCACATTATTTAGCAAATACACTATCTGCGTCATTAGCTCTAAGTGCTTTATTCTGTGATAAGGTGTCAATTGTTCGCTCCTGAGACCGTCAATTGTACTTTCTAGTTCGTTAATTCTTTTTACTACCGTGTCCTGATTATGACTCAATTTGGTTATCGTTTGATTGAATTCAGATATTGCCTCTAACGTTACAGAAGGTTGAAACTACATTAAGTCATGAACTTTATTTTGATGTTTTGTTATTACCTCTAACGCCTGATATAAACGTTCTCCGTCTTGTGAAGCGAGATTACCGGTGATTTATTTAAAAACAGAACCTTAACCGTTTATCATACCACGTTTTTTTCTATTATTGCCGATAATCATATTTGGAAAATCCTGTAAAACATATCATCTACGCTACTTATATAGAATATATATATATATATATATATATATATATATATATATATATATATATATATATATATATATATATATATATATATATATATATATATATATATATATATATATATATATATATATATTTATTTTTATTTATTTATTTGCCAACAACAAATAATACAAATTTATACTCAAAGTTTACAACAAAAAAGTTAAAGCACATAAGTATACTCATACTTGTGCGTGCTTCGCCTTATAATTAGCTATCCTATCAAAGCATACACTACAACAAATCCTACATTAGACATCTGACCGTCCTTCAATATTTAAATTATTTAAATTCTCAAGCATCCCTCCATCCACCGCACACACCCTCTCACCTCTATTCCAGTGTGAATAAATTAGGTATATCCGTCAACAACAATCTCTCAAAGCATTTCATCCCTCTAACGTCTCTCTGTTCAAACCCATCCTGTCTTCCACCCAATCTACTCCTGGCACAAGCAGAGGACAACCCTGTCTCCAATCAATACACAGTCAAAAGCAACCACTCTCGCTTATACACGCATTTATACTTACCCACAGCCACTCACTAGCTCTTGCCCTCGCACACCATCCCATAAGTCGCTTATACACACCTTTATACTTACTCACAGACACTCACTAGCTCCCGCTTTCGCACATCATCCCATAAGTCACAAGCATACACTCACACATATCCGACATACTCTCACGCTAACGCTACGCCCACACTTGCAGCCCCACGTATGCAGCACTCCTCCATTGCTATTCATTCGTAACCACATTTATAAGCTGTCTATACGTACCATGGTTTTTTCAAAAATGTTGTATTAAGATTTCTAATCTTTCGTAACTTTGCAATGTGTATTCTTTTATTTTTTTCCGAAATTTATAATTCTTTTCTATAGTCTTAAGTTTGGCTGGAACAAGATTATATAATCTTGGTCCAAGAAAGTCAATAGTTTTCCGTGAAATAGTTTTTTTACATCTTGATGTTAGTACATTTCTATTTGTTACCTGCCTTGTTAGATATTGATGCTGTGTCTGTTTTTGTAACAAGGCCTCCCCGTGGGTATACTGTACGAGCGCAAGAATATACAACCCCTTAATATTTATAACACCTGTATTTGAGTTGTATAACAATTTTGTGGGATAATAAACTGCTTTGTTTAGTATAGTTCTTAATATGAAATTCTGTGTTATGCAAAGCGGTTTTAATGTCGATTTATAAGCCGATCCCCAACAGGATATTCCGTATCGTAATATGGACGCTACCAGACCATCATAAACGTCAATCAAAGTATTCAGAGACATTATCTCTCGCAGAACATAAAAAACATAGATAAGTTTACGTAGCCTATTATTCAGATATTCTATGTGCGTCTGCCATTTTAAGTTCTTATCTACCATAATACCGGGGTACTTTAGACTATCTACACTGTTGATAGGTTCAGTGTGTCCAGGGATAACTATATCTGGCATTGTTTCAAGTCCAGCGGATGTTGGCGAGAACGCAATATACTTTGTTTTCTTGACGTTAAGATACAAACTGTCATGGTTCAGCCTACGGTTGAGCTCCCCAATCAGTAACGTTGCACTTCGGATTGTCTCGGGCCAGTTAATCCCATCACAGAGCAAAACTGTATCGTCTGCGTATGAAATCAAGGATACATTATCGCCGTCAAAAGCTGCCAGAGCATCATTGATATATATCAAGAACAAAACTGGACCCAAAATTGTTCCTTGTGGGACTCCTTTTTTTATTGTCAATGGTTCGCTTGTGTTGCTATCTAATCTCATAACTTGTTGCCTGTTTTTCAAATAGTTTTCAAACAAACTCAACGCAACTCCTCTAAAACCAATGTTTTCTAACTTATTCAAAAGGGTTTCATGAGAGACCGTATCAAAAGCTTTCTGAATATCAAGAAAGACTCCGATGACTTTCCTATTGTTTTCAAAATTGCCCACAATAGTTGTCTTCAGTTTATGAAGAGCATTTTCTGTGGATAAACCTGTTCTAAAACCATACTGGTTGTGGGAGAGAATACTATATTTGTCAAGAAAGCTAATCACTCTTTTTCTAGACACTTTTCAAAAATCTTTGCGAACGTATTTATTAGACTAATGGGTCTATAGTTTTCCATTAGCAGTTGGTCACCTGTTTTATGTATTGGCATAACAACACCTTTTTTAAATTGCAGTGGGATTTTTCCTGTCTCAAATATTTTGTTTATTATAATCACCAATGCCCCTACCACAAACTGGTGTGTTATTTTAACGTAGTAAGACGTTATGCCATCCTTTCCAGGTGCAGAATTATTTTTTAAGGAGTTAATAACTTCTATGACTTCATTATTTGTAACCGGGTTTAAATAAAAAGTGCTTGAAGAAACATTGTCTCTTTTATAGCTTTTCCCACTGTAATTCTTGTTTCCTGCCCCGTCCTGTCCTTGCCCGAAACCAATAAAAAATTCGTTAAAGGCGTTAGCAGTCTGTGAACCGATTTTAGTGGTCGAACCATTCGCTAATTTTACTGAGGTAATTCTCTGTACTTCCTTCTTTCGCCTGTTTGTTATTTCATTAATCGTATTCCAAACCTTGCTTTTATTTTTTTCTGACAATCTGATTCGGTTTCTATAGTAGTTGTTCTTTGTCTCCCTAATCAGGTTTGTTAACTTATTCTTATAGACTTTATACTGAGTTTCTAAAGCCTGGTTATTTTTATCTTTAAGCCACTTTAATCTCAATTTGTCTCTCACTCTAAGCGAGGTGATTAACCCATGTGTTATCCAAGGTTGCTTATTTCTTTTAACGATGGTAGTAATATTTGTCGCTCCGTTAATAGCGCCAGTAAATATATCTGTCAGGTGGTCAGTCATTACCTGTACATCCTCCATGTCTCGGAAAACACTCCAGTCTTCTGATTCTAAGTGCTGAAAAAAAAATTCCCTGTCCACAACTTTTTTGTTTTAACTTTTGTGTGAACTTCAGCAGACTTCAGGGTACCATCTGCCTTATTTTGGACCATAAAATCCACAAAGCAACTGTAGTGATCCGTGACACTGGTCTGCAGGACACAAGGCCTGATTGATATTTCCGACCCCCTGTATTGCTTTGCAACACTCTTGCCCAGCCTAACAAACATATGATCTATACATGTCTCAGAATCCTTGGCTACTCTAGTAGGCAAATTTATTTGTGACACATATCCATACTTCTCAAAGATATTTACGTACTTGATATTAGTAGGGGTTTTCAAGTTTAATATGTCAATATTAATATCTCCAGCTATTATGTCAATGTCAAAATTTCTTTTCTTGTCCAAAAATGCACTCAAATTATCTAGGAAAATGTCTGCGCCTGATGATGGTGACCTATACATACCGATAATACTAATAGACTTTTGATGGAATTTTACAACTGAGCTAACACATGTAACTTCACCAAACTTTACTTTACTCATTTCTGCGTTGTAGCAACTCTTTACGTACATAATAACGCCATCATTTTGATTGCATTTACCCTCACTATAAATCACATCAAAACCCTCAATCATAAAAACATTCATATCAGATACAGACCGGGTCTCACTTAAAATTATACAGTCAAATTTATTTTTTGGACATCCTTTTAACAGTACTAAAAACTCATCAAAATGTTTTCTTATACTCCTCACGTTATATATATATATATATATATATATATATATATATATATATATATATATATATATATATATATATATATATATATATATATATAGAAGAGTTAATATAAAATTATGATATTCTGAATAGTAGTCGGTCGTCACTACTTTCACCGTGTTTGGGTAGTACTGTTTTGTCCTGTCATAGTCATTGCGTAATTGTGTTAAGGCATGTATGTGCAGTAAGTTCCATCTGTTGTTCTCTAAGAAGGCTATTCCTATCATTCTGGGCAGCATGTCTGGATTATCAGTCAAGTCTTGTATCTGGCCACCTATTCCTGCTGTGTCTGTTCGTCATTTTTATGCTTTATTAGAATAGCTTTGTTTTGTTCTAAGAGCGTAACTATTGAAGATAGTCCTGAAAATAGATTTTTATGTTTGTTATGGAAACCGGGATCGATTTTTTTATATACGATGTCGCTCTCTTTAAACGGTTGATTAGTATTCTTGTTAGTCCGTTGTAATGTCTTGATTTTTGAATTTTCTATACGGCCTCTTACTATGTCATAAATAAT
Source organism: Tillus elongatus (assembly GCA_964006375.1). NCBI lineage: Eukaryota > Metazoa > Arthropoda > Insecta > Coleoptera > Cleridae > Tillus > Tillus elongatus. Next base: position 59,803,074 of record OZ023268.1, read on the forward strand.
TTGCATCAGTTCTTTATATTTAACGTTGTATTCTTGGGTAATTATTACCTCCGGGTCGTAGTTGAACATTTCCGGTATATAGCCAAATATCCAGTCGAAAGGTGGTTTCAGTGTTTGGGAATGTATGGTCGAGTTATATGCAAAAATACAGTATATATATATATATATATATATATATATATATATATATATATATATATATATATATATATATATATATATATATATATATATAGAAGAGTTAATATAAAATTATGATATTCTGAATAGTAGTCGGTCGTCACTACTTTCACCGTGTTTGGGTAGTACTGTTTTGTCCTGTCATAGTCATTGCGTAATTGTGTTAAGGCATGTATGTGCAGTAAGTTCCATCTGTTGTTCTCTAAGAAGGCTATTCCTATCTTTTTGGGTAGCATGTCTGGATTATCAGTCAAGTCTTGTATCTGGCCACCTATTCTTGCTGTGTCTGTTCGTCATTTTTATGCTTTATTAGAATAGCTTTGTTTTGTTCTAAGAGCGAAACTATTGAATATAGTCCTGAAAATAGATTTTTATGTTTGTTATGGAAACCGGGATCGATTTTTTTATATACGATGTCGCTCTCTTTAAACGGTTGATTAGTATTTTTGTTAGTCCGTTGTAATGTCTTGATTTTTGAATTTTCTATACGGCCTCTTACTATGTCATAAATAATATGCATCAGTTCTTTATATTTAACGTTGTATTCTTGGGTAATTATTACCTCCGGGTCGTAGTTGAACATTTCCGGTATATAGCCAAATATCCAGTGTTTGGGAATGTATGGTCGAGTTATATGCAAAGATACAGTATGGTATTAAGTGTATCGGTTTCATGTTTTTAAATTTTGATTTAAGTAAACCCTGAGTGTTCGATTATCGTGCTGTGAAATCTTTCAATGGGTCCGCTGGACATTGGATTTTGCGGTGTTGTGTCTAAATCTATTTCATACGTTGCCAGTAGCTCTTTTACTACTAAATTTGAGAACTCCGTACCTGGGTCCACAATTATGGTTTAACAAGCGCCATATTGTGAAAAATACTAAATTAGGTTTTTTGCAAGCTCGGTTGCAGTTTTACTCTTGATAGAAAACACTTGGCCGAATTTACTGAATGGGTCTATTATCGTTAAAAATATTGCTTGTTCAATTTGGAATGTATCACTGTGTGGTATTTCTAAAGGTTTCGATGAAGTTGAGGTGTGTACTAACGCACTCTGTGCTAGGTTCCTGTTGTATTAACAGGTTTTGCATAATTCGCAATTTTGTACGTATTCTTCGATATGTTTCTTTGAATTTGGACAGTAGTATTTCTTTTCATTCTTAAGTGTGTTCCTTCCGCTCCCCGATGGTTGATTTTTCCCTCATGATATTGCGCAATTTTTTCCCGTTCAATCGTCGTCGTTTATTTCTTCTCTAGTCTCTAAACATTTGTAAAATTTGGGTGACTCTACATTGTTAAAACTCTGATTTATTGCCGAGCTTACTAGTTCATAGTCGCATTCGTTTATAAAGACACAGTTATATTTTCTTTGTGGTAAACAGTATTCCTTTATGAATTTTTCTATCTGGTTGGTTTCATTTAATTTAATGCTAGCGTAAATAATATTCCGTTTGTCTTTTCTGGCTGAAAATATATCTGATGTGTCCGAATGTTTGAAAAATATTTAATTGGTTTTACTACTAGTTATTTCTTCTTCAAGTATAGGTATATCGGGTGCTGAGTCTGAGTCGGCATTTCAGTTAGCTGTCTGGTCATCGTCGATGCTTATAATTGCCTCTTCGTCGCTTGCGTTGTTATTCATTGATTGGTTATCTATATTGAGTGGATTTATTTCTACGCTGGAAAGTGCGTCTGCTGCGCAATTTAATTTTCCTTTTTTACACTCGATCTTAAACTCGTATTCTTCTAATTTTAGTCTTCAACGGAGTAATTTTGAATTTGGTTGTTTTAATGAGAATAACCACTTTAATGGCTTATGATCTGTATAAATAGAGAATTTTCGTCCGTATAAAGGTTCTGAAATAATTTGTTGCCCATACGATAGCTAAAAACTGTTTTTCGATAGTACTGTACCTGGATTCCGTTTCGTTCAAAGTATGACTGGCGTGTGCTATTGGGTGATCCGAATTTGGCTCGCCCTCGCTCAATCTTACAGCTATAGCTACGTTTAAAGCATCGGTTGTTAATATAAAATCTTTAGAAAAATCTGGCGGTATTAGCACAGGTGAATTCATTAACCCTACGGTGGTGGCGCCGTAGAACTGAACATTACCGGTGGCACTGGGTCTGTCAGACCCATATTCATTTTTGATTTTAAAAAAAATTTTTGTTCATCTATTTGTGCTAATTAACTTAATGAACTAAAGAACAAACTCAATTAACTCGAAATAATTTGTAGGAAAACAAATAAAAACGTCTAAAATGTAAGTATTAATTTTTTAATCTAAATCAAATTTAATTTCAAACAAAATAATTTCTGCAAAGTTTTATGGAGTAAAAAGAACACAAAAATATAGTACAGTTATTCTAAATTAATTGTCTGATCATTAACACAAATTTTGCACAAAAATTCAGTATGTGTTAAGCATACAATTTTTTTGAATTTTTTACAGAAGAATCTAGGTTTATTATTTTTTTTACAAAAGTAACATTTTTTCTTGAGCCTGGTGGAATGATATTCTCTTCTGCAGTATATGTCGAAGTTCCAGCCACTCTTTGTCTTCGTTCGCGTACAGTACGAGGCACATTTGTTTCGAGAGAACAACGCTCAATGTGTTCTTCTGTAAGTGCGACTGACAGATTTTTCAAAAATCTTCGCCTTGCAATGGTTTGGACATCTACATTGTTAGCAGTATAAATTATCTAGGAGTTAATTTCTGCTATATTTAGCATAGAATAGAAAACTACCATGGGCCACCTGGTATTTCTAGCCACATTATAGGAAGCACAGATTTTATCTACATTATCCACGCTTCCTTTGGTCATATTATAAAAGTATTAATTTCGGACTCGTACTTTTCTCCGGTAGATATATCAATTGTGTCAGAATGATGCATACTGGAAGTTAATATAACATTTTTATATTTCTTTGGTACATACGACACAATGGTGATATTCTCTTGAAATCCAAAGATGTTAAAATATACTGGGCGTTGCCATGTGTTGATGAATTCTGGTGGAAGCTCTCTCTTGTTTTTCTTTACTGTCCCTGTATAAGTCAAACGATGGTCACTAAACAAGATGTTTATAAGGGGAAAACTGGTAAACCATATGTCACAGGTGATATTTCTATTAGTACCGGATATAGGAACTATTAGTCGCTGGATTAGACTGCAAGAATATATCGTGATATTCTGATAATAAATTTAATAATACTAGTAGATAGGGAGACACTTGGGTTCACCCATCTTAGCGTTCTGATTGGCCGTGGCGTCAAAGGAGTGTGGGTAGGCCCCGCCCGCTTGTCTGTGTGGACATGCGCGTGAGTTGACAGCGGTCATCTGTAAGCTGTCAGTGTGGACATGCGCGTGAGTTGACAGCGGTCATCTGTAAGCTGTCATATGTCAGCTGTCAGCTGTCATCCGTCAGGTGTCATCTGTCAGGTTCAAAAATGGCTGCCACTGTTGAAAACGTGGTGTTTGCTGACTCCCGCTCATCAACTGTTTGTTAGGTTATGTTGTTTGTTATGCTGGCTGCCCGCTAGCCGAATGTTTGATTGTTGTTGTTATGACATATAAGCTCACGTGTCGGCTCTTTGACGTATGTTAGGTTAGGACTCCGCTAGCCGAATGTTAGGTTAAGTCTACACACACACACACACACACACACACACACACGTTTGTTGGTTAGGCTATGTTTGTTTGTTATGGCTGCATCTAAGCTCACGTGTAGGTGGTGCTGAATGTTTGGTTAACTTTGATTGTACTGGTTCTTCGACATGCGCCGAATGTTAGGTTAGGACTCCGCTAGCCGAATGTTTCATTGTTGTTGTTATGACATATAGCTCGCCATGTGTTGGTTCTTTGACGTATGTATGGTTAGGACTCCGATTCCCGCTAGCCGAATGATTTCTTAGGTTAAGTCTACACACACACACACACACACACACACATTTGTTTGTTAGGCTATATTTGTTTGTTGTGATATATAAGCTCACGTGTCGATTCCCTGCTAGCCGAATGTTTATTTATATGTTTGTTGAGGTTAAGTACACACGTGTTGTATGTTTGGTTATGTTCGTTATTGTTTGTTGGGGTTAAGTCTTCCATGTGTTGTACGTGAGGTTCTGATGATGATGTGTTACCATGTTTGTTTGTTGTATGGTTGCCAGGCTACTCAGTTTTGGCGGGAACTTTGACTTTCATTGAAAATTTGTGTCTATGTGTGTAAAGTTCAATAGCTGAAGATGGGGAACATTGCAAATTAATGTAAGTCGCTGGAGGTTAAGGAATATTCCCCATATTCAACTGTTGAACTTTACACATACATACTTCATAGGCGATGAAAAGCGATCTGATGGCACACATAAAGCAAACGAGAAACATGACATATAGATGTTGTTGGTATTTGCTAATATATATCTCTGTATGACAGCTGAACACCTAAATCAAACATGATACTTACAGATGTCTCACACACACACACACACACACACACACACACACACACACACACACACACACACACACACACACACACACACACACACACACACACACACACACACACACACACACACACACACACACACACACACACACACACACACACACACACACACACACACACACACACACACACACACACACACACACACACACACACACACACACACACACACACACACACACACACACACACACACACACACACACACACACACACACACACACACACACACACACACACACACACACACACACACACACACACACACACACACACACACACACACACACACACACACACACACACACACACACACACACACACACACACACACACACACACACACACACACACACACACACACACACACACACACACACACACACACACACACACACACACACACACACACACACACACACACACACACACACACACACACACACACACACACACACACACACACACACACACACACACACACACACACACACACACACACACACACACACACACACACACACACACACACACACACACACACACACACACACACACACACACACACACACACACACACACACACACACACACACACACACACACACACACACACACACACACACACACACACACACACACACACACACACACACACACACACACACACACACACACACACACACACACACACACACACACACACACACACACACACACACACACACACACACACACACACACACACACACACACACACACACACACACACACACACACACACACACACACACACACACACACACACACACACACACACACACACACACACACACACACACACACACACACACACACACACACACACACACACACACACACACACACACACACACACACACACACACACACACACACACACACACACACACACACACACACACACACACACACACACACACACACACACACACACACACACACACACACACACACACACACACACACACACACACACACACACACACACACACACACACACACACACACACACACACACACACACACACACACACACACACACACACACACACACACACACACACACACACACACACACACACACACACACACACACACACACACACACACACACACACACACACACACACACACACACACACACACACACACACACACACACACACACACACACACACACACACACACACACACACACACACACACACACACACACACACACACACACACACACACACACACACACACACACACACACACACACACACACACACACACACACACACACACACACACACACACGTGCTCGTATGTTTGCAGGGACACACGAAAACACACCAACTTGTGGGATCTTAATGTTTGAGATGAGTCGTGGATGTAGATGTATCTCCAGATGTGGATAATTCGCGCCAAAATTCTATACACACGCTCGTTTAGAAAATATTTGCAAATAAAGTGAGGTCCCGCAATTATGTTTAATGCACACGTTGTGTGAAGACCCCTTAAATATGGATTATGTTTGAAGTGTGTATAAGACCCCATAAACCATACTGTTTTTTTCTACAAACATAACTGTGTTTCTGAATTACACATGGCAACAAAAAAACCAGTTTAAAAAAAACTGTCTGGCTTGTGTGCGTGTAAGGACCGACAAATATAAAGGGGAAGGGCTTGTTTATTAAATTCTGTGTGGAGGCATTGTATAGTTGATCACATTGACCTTGTGCAGTTATTCTGAAATATATTATAACATATATCTTTTAGTGAATTTTCCTACACTTTTGAATTTTAAAACAATTCGCGAACTAGTACCTCTAGAACCCATGTATGTGGTCAGTTACTATCTTGATATGTTTATATATATATATATATATATATATATATATATATATAGATATATATATATATATATATATATATATATATATATATATATATATATATATATATATATATATATATATATATATATATATATCTATATATATTTCTGTGTGTGTGTATCACCCCAGTAACTCAAAAAATAATGGGCCACCAAATTGGGTATGTGGCTATAGGTTATAAAAAGTCTGGACGCAGCGAGTGCGTTATGGAAGTTAATTTCCATAAAATGTTTTTAATTCAAGCAGGCATCAATTTAGTTACCGGTATAACCTATATAGTAAAAACAATTCACCATATTTTACTAAAATACCGTATTGTTTGAAAATGTACAAAAATTTTCAGCAAATAACTTTAACTTTAACTTTAAATACTTCTGAGAAAACTGGTTTCCTAGCATTTAATGAAAACACGCTACCAAAACACACTTACTCCGTCTCGATTTTTTTTACGAACATGCATCATATTTCTATTAAAAATGCAACAGTATAAGGAATGTTCGAAAAAAAAAGCAGTTATCACCAACGAATTATGGGCCACGCTGCGATTTTCAAAATAATTTTATAAGATACAGCTCAAGACCTTATAATTAACGTATACAAATTTTCTCGTATCTTGCATAATAACAATTATATTGAGCTTTACCGTAGAAATGCGTCACCCTGTATATATGTAAACAGATAAAAACTGAAAGAAACAGATAAAAACTGAAAGTAAACCCGGAATATTTTAGTAAAATAAAGGTCGATGAAGGCTAAAGTTGAAACTTAAGAGCACTCTTCTTGCAACATTTTTTTTTACGTAACCGGTATTTATTTCATGTTCTTTGCCTAAATGTTGCCAATTTTTACGTTTCAAATCGCGACGTGGGCGTTTTGAGGAAAACCTCTTTTTTTCTTCTTCAAATGCCTATAACTTTTTTGACTTTTAACTTACAGATGAAAATTTTGGTACGTCGTTCACTTTTTATAATACAGACATACGTACCATATTTGGTTGGCCCTACTTTCTTATTCCCGAAAGAAATCACAATCCATTCCGGGAAAACCGGGCCGCATTTCCTGGCTAAGCAACTTATCCATGCCACTTGCAAAAGGAAAATGCTTACAAAATCGTCCCATTATTTTTTGAGTTGATATATATATATATATATATATATATATATATATATATATATATATATATATATATATATATATATATATATATATATATATATATATATATATATATATATATATATATATGTATGTATACATATAAAAATCGAAACAGACCCCAGATATGTGTTCTAGGCGCCTAGTTTTCGCTCATTTGAAGCAATATGTTAATTTGAAGTATAATTGCATACTAGAAAATGCTTATAACTATCGACATATAATTATTTGCGTTTATGCTAGTTTTTAGTTAATTCAGTTAAACACACGATATTTCATCAGTATACATACCTATATTATAGTTTATCTTTTTTCGATTTACGTCGGATTATTTCTGCGACTGTGGTAAATCACCGACGTCAGGGGACAGTTTATCTGCAGTGTCCTGGAACTTTGGCCGAAGTCTTCTTTCCGTAAGGAGGGTAGGGATCTTTCGCGTGCCGGACATCAGATGGTACATCGGATTGACGGCTCTACGTCGCTTCGGAAGGGAGGAATGTGCAGGCATCAAATTTCAAACACAATACCACAACCTCGGTTAATCTTAATTTACAGTATGTACGGAGAAATAGAAATGTTTACCTACTGGACCACCAAGGATGCTTATATTATATTATGTAGTTGAAACTGGTAAACTAGTAAAAACTTTTTTTCTTTTTAGTAAATTTTATAATTTGGGAAAGGAAAAGTTTAACATTTTTTAAGTAAATAGTTTTGTTAATGACCGCAAAGGGAAATTTTAAAATCCTAATAAATATACAGGGTGATTCAAATTCGAGCCTCACCAGGGGGATGTCGCGTATTATGAAAGATCGACGATAGGTTTAGATGCTGCAAAGTTGCAACATTTCGTGCCCTTTAATATCTCGCAGAGAAAGCCAAGTTTTGCAACTGTCGTCAAAAAAATTGCCAAAAAACTGAAAAAATGCAATTTTCAATTTTCGCCTCTCATTTATTTAAACTTGTATAAAGAAACGAAAAACCCATTCTTAAGTCATTTCAATATATATATATATATATATATATATATATATATATATATATATATATATATATATATATATATATATATATATATATATATATATATATATATATATATATATATATATATATATAGGGTGTATATAGAGTAGAAATACTTGTTAGTGTTTAAAGTTTACGCCAGTAAATCAGCTAAACGTACAGAGATTAAATTGGTCGAGTTCACTAGGCGCCAACAGTTGAATAGGTGTGTAAACGTATGCGTTCATCAGCCTCGCTGAGCTTTTGTTGGAACTTAACTGTTGTCAACTTGTCAAAACGGAATGACAGACACAAGTTACACAATAGTGCTTGGAGTCAACTGTACGTTCATCAGTCTCTAACTGCTGAAATGTCTCGATAGTCAGCAGATGGGCAATTAACTCAGATCTTGGCGCCTGGTAAACTCTATGTGTAGAAAAATTATATAAGTTCAAACCTGTAAGAATAAAGAAAGTAGAAAAATTCACTATACAAATAAGCGCAAATACTTTGTTACGGTGATGTCACATATTTAGATAACACATGAAGAGTTTTAAAATCAAGATAGGTACCGAGACGAAATAAAACGTCACTAAACAAAAACTTAACAAAAATGTAGGTTCTATTCATCATGAGCACCATTTTAGATAAAATATGTTCTAATAGGCCTTTCGATTTATGTAATTTTGATTACAAAATTCCATTCTTTGCAATTTAGATAAAGATTAGAGCACGTCACTAAATATGTTTTGATTTAAATACAACTTAAGCGAATAATAAATAAACTTAACTCTCTACAAAATAATTAAATAATTCTGTAGACAGGTGACAGTGTTAAATAAATTTTAAGATAACTAACCTGTTGCATATCAGCTCTTTTTGTAAAACTTTGGCCCTTTTTAGCTGGTCGAAAACCATCACAAACACTGTTTAGTCACCCACTAACACTAATAAAGTCGTAAAGAATAATTTGCACTTGTATATTTAAATTCCCAAACAACACACTACTTTATACGTAGAAGATACAGAGTACGACGAACTCCCGCGATCCATTTCTCGGAAAATAGCCTTTGGAAAATTTTGAAAATTAGGCAGTTTACTGAAGTCGATGGGGGCAACTCGGCTAAAGTATTCTTAAGATTGTGGCACTTCCGATTATGCACGGTGTTGATGTTAACGTGCTTATTTTAAATAGGATAATCTATATATTGTTACATTTTTAACTTCTCCGTGAAATTTTAGATACATTCTACGTGTAATGTCCTATACCGGAGTCCAACCGTTTTTGACATATCTCAAATTTTATGTCAAGAATCACGTTTGCAGGCCTAAACATAACTATCAGTTTATCCTATATGAAAGCCTTTATCATTTAATATAGGTTGGTTTCCTTGTAGAAGCTGATTTACTTTATTATTTTGATAATAAATCAATACAGGAAAATCAAAAACTCATATTGAAAATTGAATTGAAAAAATCGTTGAAACTTTTTTTTCTCAAATAGAAATCTCCTGTTTTTATCATACTATCTTATTTGGCATTAAAAAGAGGGTAACTTTGTATATGGCTGGCTATGCCAAAAATTTGTGGTTTTAGAAATAATTGTTAGTTGGCCATGACGGCTCAAAATAAAACTTTAGAGCACTACAGACACATCACTATTGGTTGTCATTTGACAAATACTTATTGCTAATAATCATGGCGGTGCGATTAAATTATACGCACTAGGATTATTTTTAAGGTGTAAATATTTAGGCGGAATGCAACAAAGTTTGATCAAGAACAGAAACCGAATAGTGTTAAACGAATAATGGAAAATTACAAAACTTTTGACATCGTCAAGACAAAAATCTATAGAAGAAAACCAATTTATCCTACTAAAAGAAAGCAATACCTACACAGGGTAACAACTTATTTTAATAAATGTTCAAAATTTCCATTTTGAACTTCCAAACATTTTTTTCCTCTTCGAATTAGTTCTTCATGGAAGGCCGCTCTAATTGAATTTGGAGATAAGCTTTCGAACGCGTCACTCACCCTTGCCATACAGTCCCCCATCGTTTTCACTGGATTGAAAAAAACGATGTTTATTATCGTTCCCCAGGTAAAGTAATCCAACACAGTCAAATAAGGAGAACGAGAATGCGATAGAAAAGGCCAGTAGTTGGCAATCTACTTGTCATCAAATGTTCTTAGTAAACGAAACCGTTCTGTGGGGTAGGGTGCCATCACGTTGTTAAAAAATTTGCTTGTGTTCCGCTAGAGGTAAATTGCTCAAATATTGATGATTCATCTCTTCCAGAATATTTAAATATGTATATCTTAAAAAAGTTAATACATAATTTAGAATGGGGAAATAATTTGCAATGTATGGTTAATGACTTACCATTCAAGTTTTCTTAATAAATTATATTATATTATATTCTATCAGTTTTTACAGCACAAAAGACTAGCTAGCTATTTTGAAAATTCTGGGTTCTTTGTGCATGACGATTTGAATTACTCCAAAAATAAGAATTTTGTGTGTTAAAAAAAACATTTTTCATAGATTTCGCTTCATCAGTCCTAATTATGTTGTCAAAAAATCGAGAGTCGTCTTGTATCATCGTTCAAATGAATTTACAAAACTCTTTTCTGCGTATCCATTTCTCTCAGATGTTGAACCAAAGATATTGAATAAGGGTGGAAGTTGTGCTTTAACGGAATTCTGTGTATCAAGCTCTTCGAAAGTCCTCTCTGCAGAGCTACTTGTCTTAAGGATGTTATTTCTTTTATGAATTTTTGCCTTCACGGTACCAAAAGTTTTGTAAGTTTCTATTATTCGCCGAACACTTCTCCGCGACGGTTTTTGTTTATCTCGATATCAGCAAATATTTGGCACGTTCTTGATAAAACGTGGTTACATTCACCATAATAATAAATAAATTTTAATAATCTTTGTGACTGTAATTCAGTCGCCCCGGCATAATTTTTATCAATAATTGTCAAATGACAACAAATACTGAGGTTTATGTTGTTCTCGATAGTTTTTTTTGAGAGGCGTCGCCGTCATGATTATATAACGGGGTCAATTTGAATTTATATATATATATATATATATATATATATATATATATATATATATATATATATATATATATATATATATATATATATATATATATATATATATATATATATATATATATATATATATATATATATATATATATATATATATATATATATATATATATATATATATATATATATATATATATATATATATATATATATATATATATTATTATTATTATTATTGCGTTTATTCAATTAAATTATACAATATGCAATACACAATAAGTCTATGACTTGTGCTGTGTTTTTACAAAATTTAACGGGTTCATCCAAAAAATCATTGGCAATTGTGGACCAAGTTCACTATACTTCAAATTTTGACATTCTAAATGGAAAATATTTGTTACTTTAACTTCCTCCTCTCAATTGTTCTATTGTTACCTCCATTTACCAAAGTTCTTGACATCGTTATACTTATTTTTCAACCACGGGTCAACCTTAATAGCCCATATTTTTTTCAAAAATAATAAACTATTTTATGCCGAATGACATCGCTTTGACAGTAATATATGTATGTATCATACCGATAACTCAAAAAGTAATGGGCCGATTTTGATCAAATTTGGTGAGTACCTTCCTTTTGCAAGTGGCTTGGAAGTTCGGTACCCAAGAAAATCGGCCCAGGTTTTGCTGGAACATTTTGTGTTTTCTTTCTAAAAAAAATAATATCTCCAGAAATAACAGAGTAAGGGCAACGAAATTCGGTACGCGTGTTTGTAATATAAAGAGTGAACCATGTATCATAATTTGCATTTCTAAATTTAAAGAGATAAAAGTTATGGGCAGTTAAAAAAAATTTGGAGTTTTCCTCAAAACATGTGTTCTGCGAACCCTTAAGTCATTGCCCTTCATTTTACTAAAATATTTACAGAAAATTCATTTCAAATAGACCCTCTCTCTCTGATGCTTTGGCCGTCGGTTTAGTTAAGTTGATGCTTTCGCTGTACGTTTAGTTAAGTTTATGGTTTAACGGTCTATAATTTTTGGCTAATTTTCGTAGAACAAATTCGTTAATGCATTTTTGCATTTTTTATCGAAATGCATAGAACCTAAGTTGGAAGAGAGTGCAAGCATAGATGTCATATGGGGAGAAATGAAGGAAGCCTTGATAAGGGTCGCAGAAGGTCAACTAGGTCATAAGCGGAAAACACAGAAACACAGTTGGATGACAGCAGAAATCATGGCGCTTTTCGAAGAAAGGAGAAGATGCATAAGTCAAGGATATCCAGAGAGCTATAAACACATCCAAAGACTTATTAGGTGGAAAATAAGAGCGGCAAAGGATGACTGGTTAAAGAAGCAATGCGAGGATATAGAACAACTACAAGATCTGCACGATAAATTTAACATACACAGAAGATAAAAGAGGTGTCCGGAGTTTACCGGAAGAGATACTTTTCTAATGTAGAAAACGAACATGGGGAAATTGCACAAGACGATCGGCAGCGAAGAGTTATTTGGGAGGAATATATTAACAACCTTTTCGACGATAATAGACCTGACATAGAGGTTGCGGAGGACGTAGACCTGTCTGGACCCCCTATCACCAAAGAAGAAATTGTAAGAACAATAAATACGTCAAAGACCAGAAAGGCAGTTGGCCCGAACTGCATACCTGTCAAACTACTAAAAATACTAGACGACAGGGGAATTTCCGTACTGCACAAAATATTTAACAAGATATATATAACATGGGGGAGCTCCCTGCCAAGTGGATTACATCACATTTTATCCCCCTGCCAAAAAAGAGTAACGCAACGAAGTGCGAGGACCATAGGCTGATCAGTCTAGTAAGCCACACGTTAAATATATTCCTCAAGATTATTTACTACACAATTTCCATAAAATGCGAAAGAGAGGTAGGGTCCACACAATTTGGATTTAGAAGGGGACTAGGTACGTGAGAGGCTAAGAATTAGTAAAATGTTACGTGTTAAAATGTTACGTGTGGTCAGTGTTACTATATGGTGTGGAGGGCTGGACGCTGAAGGTGAATACCATGAATAGACTTGAAACCTTTGAAATGTGGACATACAGAAGTATACTAAAAGTCTCATGGACGGCCAGAAAAGCAATCGAAGAGATCCTAAGAACGGTTAAAAGAGAACGTGAACTGGTGAACACCATCAAGCGCAGAAAAACAGCATATCTGGGTCACGTAATACGGAATGAAAGATACCAATTCCTACAATTAGTAATCGAAGGAAAGATCGAGGGGAAGAGAGGAGTCGGAAGTAAGAGGATGTCATGGCTCAGAAACGTGAGAGAATGGACAGGACTAAAAACTGTAGGAGACCTATTCAGCTCCATCAGAAATAGGGAAGAATGGGCACATGTGATCGCGAATATGCATTAATGGATAAGCAATAGAAGAAGAAGAAGATGCATGTTTGTAAGAAAAAAATCTGGACGCAGTAAGTGCGTTTTGGTAGCGAACTTTAATGAAATCCTTTAAATTTCAATAACTCAATTTGCTATTAACCTAAGGTTTGTTGGCTAGGAAACCAACTTTAAGTTTATTTTCGGAAAATTTTTGAACATTTTTAAACAATAAGTAGTTTTGATAAAATATGGTAGATTGTTTCTACTGCATAGGCTATACCAGTAATCAG